>VWZI01009941.1:275202-296224 GCA_013396835.1 Psilopogon haemacephalus
CCCCCACGCCCCCACACACACACTTTGAAATAACCCAGGCTAGGACTCAGTCGGCTGGAAGTTAATAAATGAAGCTTTATATTTACAGCTTTCCACAATACACAAGCAGATAGTTACAATGTATAACAGATATTTACAGATACATAGAGTAAAAAGGTAGTACAGAAACACCACACCCCTCACAGAGATCAAAATCCCTAAGAAGGGTTTCTGACCACCCCTACCACCTTCCCTCCTTCCCCAATCTTATCTCACCATCTGTTTAAATCAACAGATAGACAGAGGTAGATCGACCAGGGGAGTTAGCAAGAGGAAAGAAATTAGTGGAATTATTTAGATCCAGCTACAAAAGGCAGGGTGAAAGAAACCATGCAAGAGCAGCCACAGCCCCAAAGCAGTCAGAAACCATCTCCCTTATCTATATTTGGGTTACAGCTCTTAAACAATTTTTTTTTTCTTTCTCAGCTGAGCTATGAGTGAAGTAGCATCATCAGTGTGTTAATTTCTTATCCTATAGTCTAATTTCTCATTGAAATCTTCCAATTAGTTCAAACCAGCACACCAACCCAAAAGATTCACAGTGAAGGACACAGAAAACAAACCCTCCCCTTCCTTCTCTCCCCTCCCTTTTGTTTCTGCTCCCCCAAGCCCGGCTTCCTAAACATCTCATTTCCCTGCTGTGTCATCGCTCATGCCTGCGCCGTGCTGCTGATGCCAGGCTGCAAACCGCCCGCCTAAGGGCAGCTGTGTCCGGCAGGAACCGCAGGGCGCTCCTGCAGCCCCAGCAGTGCCGAGGTATTGACCTGCTGCATCTCGCCGCAGCCCAGCAGGAGCACCCTGCCGGCTGCCCAAGGTGTGCCCCGGGGTTTTGGGGAGGAAAAAAAACAACGGGTGGCTTAGTAAGAGCTGCTGCCTCAGCAATCACACCGTTGAAGAAGAGGTTGCTTGGTAGGTGACTTTAAAAATCACCAGCCAAACGTCAGCACACTGAATCAAACCTCTCACCTACCAGCCTGTGGTGAGTTAGGAGCTTTACACACACACAGATACACTGTTGGAGTTTACCAGACCAGCTCAAATGGCTTGGAAGCTCTGTCTACAGCAAAGAAAAATTTACAAGTATATATATATATATATGTATATATATATATATATATATATAAAAAATATCAGAATCAGTCAGGGTTNAAACACCTTGAGGGAAGTGGCCCCAACCACCCCCTGGGAAACCTGTTCCAGGGCATCAACACTCTCATGCTGAAGAACTTCCTCCTCACATCCAATCTGAATCTCCCCACCTCCAGCTTTGCTCCATCCCACCTAGTCCTGTCACTGCTTGATAAAAAAGTCCCTCCACAGCTTTTTTGTAGGCCCCCTTCAGATTTCCCCTAGTCCTGTTGCTACCTGATAGCCTAAAAAGGCTATACATATATATATCAAGATCATCCAGTTCCAACCACCTGCCATAGGCAGGGACACCTCCCACTAGATCAGGTCGCTCAAGACCTCATCCAACCTGGCCTTTAACACCTTCAGGGAAGTAGCAGCCACAACCTCCCTGGGCAATCTGTGCCGGTGTCTCACCACCCTCACTGTGAAGAACTTCCTCCTAACATCCCGTTCAAATCTCCCCTCTGCCAGTTTAAACCCATCATCCCTCGTCCTGTTATAACAAGACTTTGAAAGGCTTCCTGTTTACCAGTGAGAGGTCTCTACCCAGCATTTCTCCAGTGAGACTGTGCCACTATTATTCTGTAAAGCAAGAGGTGAAAACTGGTGTCTGGATGAGGTTTATGAATCACAGGTGACTATATATACAGCAAAGCAAAATTTAAAAGCATATATATAGAAAGATAGGAACATATATATATATATATATATGCATATATATATATATATACACGTATATATGTATATAGAGCAAAGCAAAATTTACAAGCATATATATAGAATCATAGAATCATATATATATATATGCATATATATATACATATATATATGTATATAGAGCAAAGCAAAATTTACAAGCATATATAAAGAATCATAGAATCAGTCAGGGCTGGAAGGGACCACAAGGATCATCAAGTTCCAACCCCCTGCCATGGGCAGGGACACCCTACCCTACATCAGGCTGGACAAAGTCTCATCTAGCCTTGCCTTAAACACCTCTCTCTCTCTCTCTCTGTCTATACATATATATATATACATACACAAGATATTTACAATGTGGATACAAATTAGAAACAACACAGAGATCCAATCTCCCTCCCAGACAAATAAAGCTGCCCAGAAGAGCTCAAAGCTACACCACCACCACTCCCCACCCCACCTCCTATTCTCCTTCTACTTTCCCAGACAGACAAACAAAACACCCAGCAAAGCTATGTTGTTATTTGCTAGCCAATATTAGTGGAAAAGGTATTAGAGCAGAGTGTAAATAGATCCAGCATCACAGACCAGAGTGGGACAAATTGTTGACACATTTGGCTTTTTTCTCCCTCTCAGCAAACCAATGAATGATAGAGGCTTCAGCATTATTTTCTTTTTACAAGCAAATGATTTAATTTCTCTCACTGAAATATCCCAATTAGCCTCGGACCAGCACACAGTCAGAGAGCGTGGGGGATCTGCAGGGAAGGACAAAAGAACCCCACAGCTCATGAAGAGTTATGGAGCAGCTATTGCCTACTACAGCGCTGGGTGCCAGGAGGGGATTGCTCCATCAAACCTGCACGCCTTACGCTGGCACCAGCCATAACTTACATTACAAAAACATGCATATGCAGGGAAAGAGGTAGGGTTATTACAATTATTTCTTAGAATAGGTGTGATTATGTGCTGCTTTGAGGCTAATCAGGATATTTTAATGAGAGAAGTTAGATCATTGGCTGTGGAGAGAAAATAATAGCGATGCTTGCTTAGGGATATAAAAACAAGAAGCAGTAACAGAGATAGTCTATGTCTGACTGCTGTCTGCTTTACTGTCTCTGCCTGAACCTATGTAACTCAAACTAATCATTCCAGAGAAGGGCCACGAGGATGATCAGAGGGCTGCAGCACCTCTGCAATGAGGACAGACTGAAAGAGTTGGGGCTGTTCAGTCTGGAGAAGAGGAGGCTCCCAGGTGACCTTATTGTGGCCTTTTGGTATCTTAAGGGGGCCTTCAGAAAATCTGGGGAGGGACTTTTTAGGCTCTCAGGGAGTGACAGGACTAGGGGGAATGGAGCAAAGCTGGAGGTGGGGAGATTCAGATTGGATGTGAGGAGGAAGTTGTTCAGCATGAGAGTGGTGAGAGCCTGGAATGGGTTGCCCAGGGATGCGGTTGGGGCAACATCCCTGGAGGTGTTTAAGGCCAGGCTGGATGAGGCTGTGGCCAGCTTGATCTAGGGTAGGGTGTTCCTGCCTATGTCAGGGGGCTTGGAACTAGATGATCCTTGTGGTCCCTTCCAACCCTGACTGATTCTGTGATTCTATGATTCTTCTAACACTTCTTGCTGACCTTTCCCAGCTCACCCTGCACATCAGGGAGATTCTGAGATAAGGGAGGGGGCTTGGAAAGAAGGAGGAAGGAGAGGAGTTGGTTTGAAAGCCCTCTTGGGCAGTCTTACTAACTCACAGAAATCAGAGAAATCACCAAAACATTCCAGTTGGAAAAGACTCTTAGGATCAGCAAGTCCAACCATTATCCCTACTACACAAAGTCCACCCCTAAATCATATCCTCAAGTACCATATCCAAATGACTTTCAAATACATCCAGGGCTGGTGACCCAACCACCTCCCTGGGCAGCTCACCACTCTGGGAACAAATGTTTTCTAATGTCCAGCCTAAACCTACCCAGTCACAGCTTGAGGCCATTCCCTCTTGTTCTATCACTATCTGTGAAAAGAGACCAGCTGCAGCCTCTCCATAATGCCCCTTCAGGCAGCTGTAGATGGCAATGAGGTCTCCCCTCAGCCTCCTCTTCTTCAAACCAAACAGCCTTAGCTCCTTCAGTTGCCCCTTGAAAGATTTATTCTCCAGGCCCTTCACTTGGTACCCCACAGGGCACAGAGCATGGAAAGTAGAATCTTGTGGAAGAAAACAACTGACAGCTTAAAGGGGAGTGGGACTTAGTTGCTGAAGTTAAAATGGATCTGTGTCTAGAGTAGGAGTGGTAGAAGTTTGTGTTCTTGAACCATTTAGGTGTAACTGGAATGGTTCATCATCACCTGAAGTCACCCCAATCCTGGTATTACTTTTGGTTCTGCATGGGATCAGATCAAGTTATTAAAGGGCATGGCAGGCAAAAGTGCATTATGCTTTTAGCATCAGTATTTTAGGCCTGATTCAAAAGCCAGTGAAACCACTGGGGGGGAGGGGGGAAATCCATTTACTCCCTTGAATACTTCTCCTTCTAGACTGACTTTATGGAACAGTCTCAGAGGAACCCAAGCTGCTAGTGGAACATGGCTAGATGCCTGGAAAACCAGGGCATGCTGCTTCAGCTGAGAAACATGAGTATTAGCCAGTCCACGTCACTTGGTGCAGTGTTGCTGCCAGACATAACCGTGCAGGGTTTGCTCCAGAGCCTTGCCCCATCCCTGTCCTACTTGTCTCCCATGTTCGTGCAGGTCTGCCTGTCACAAATAAAACCTGATTCCAAACTGGGTTATGTATTTTAAGCCAAGCCCCTTGGATCAAGTTCTTAGGATGTCCACTGACTAAAATACCTGATCTCTAATCTCTGCTTAGCCTCTGACTTTGGACTTGACTTAGAAGGGTGTCATCCTGTGCTGCAGGGATGACTGTGGATGCAGCCCCAGGTCTGGAAGCCATGAGCCAGAAGGTCAGCAGAGCAGGAACAAAGAGGGAAATGAGCAGCCTGAAACTCGTGGGGCTGAGGCATGATGTCCACCTGTGGGCAAGACCCAGCTGCTGAGAGCAAGGTGCTTCTGTGAAGGTAGTAGGTATTGGCATAGTTTGCCAGGCAGCTTACCGCACTGGGGTACCAGGGTTCCATCACCATTTCCAGATCCTCCTCCAATTTATGAGCAGAGAAAATGATGTTTCAGTGCAGCTCTTTGGACAGATTTGGGCTGTGCTGTGGAAGGCTCAGTTCCAGGACACCTGCCTTCTGGTCATACCCATGTGCTCAGTGATGTGTCCCAGTGCAAAGGTGTCTGTGTCTCCAGGTGGGCCCTTTCACAGCAGCTGCTGTCAGTTTGGATACTGTGATCTACATCCCCCTCCCACATCCCTTAACTTGCCCTGGCTTCCTGGAGTGTTTTGTAGTCTGCACAGAGAGGTTGAGCTTCAGCAGTTGCCTTGGGTGAAAAATAGGCTGTGTACAGGGAGGTGATAGGTTATGGTAGGACTTGATAATCTTATGATATTTTCCAATTAGGTGATTCCATGATTCTATAATTCTGTGATTCTATGATTGTAGGATATGGGTGACCCATCAGGGATTTCCCTTCTGCCCCAGAGGTGTGGGTGAGCCAAAGCCATTCTGAAGTCCACTCTTAGGATCATAGAATCAGTCAGGGTTGGAAGAGACCACAAGGATCATCTAGTTCCAAGCCCCCTGACATGGGCAGGGACTCCCTACTCTATGTCAGGCTGGCCACAGCCTCATCCAGCCTGGCTGCAAACACCTCCAGGGAAGTGGTCCCAGACACCCCCCTGCACAACCCATTCCAGGATCTCACCACTCTCATACTGAAGAACTTCCTCCTCAAATCCAATCTGAATCTCCCCACTTCCAGCTTTGCTCCATTCCCCCTAGTCCTGTCACTACCTCATAGACTAAAAAGTCCCTCCCACGCCTTCCTGTAGGCCCCCTTCAGATACTGAAAGGCCACAATAAGGTGACCTTGGAGTCTCCTCTTTTCCAGACTGAACAACCTCTACTCTTTCAGTTTGTCCTCATAGCAGAGGTGCTGCAGCCCTCTGAGCATCCTCATGGCCCTTCTCTGGACAAAATCCAGCTTGTCCATGTCCCTTTTGTAATAGGGGCCCCAGAACTGGATGCAATACTCTCAGGCTCTGATGGGAAAAAGTGCAGCAGAGCTGGTAGTACCCTAAAAAACTTGCTTCTGCTGCTCCATGGCCCCATTTGGAGGGCAGCTCCCTGTCTGGATCTTTGTGCCCTGTGGTAGTTTGGGAGTTATCCACCCTCCTACACTTTTGAAATCACCCAGACTAGACTCAGCTGGCTGGAACTTAAGGAATGAAGCTTTATATTTACAGCTTTGCACAATATACAAGCAGATAGTTACAATATATTACAGATATTTGTGGACATATACAGTAAAAAGTCAATACAGAAACATGATGCCCCTCCCAGAGATCAGAGTCCCCAACCACCCTTCCACCTTCCATCCACCACCCAAGTAAACAGGGAAGATTGGCCAGGGTGAGGGGTTAGAAACAGGAATTGTTTAGTTGGGTTACACAGATCTGGCTGGAAGGCAAGGGAAAGAGAATGACCAAAATCCCAGAGCTCAGACCCAAGCAGCTCTGTCTTATCTATATCCGGGCTCTTACTTTTGTATTGGTTAGCAAACGTATTAGAATCATAGAATCACAGAATGGTTTAGGTTGGAAGAGACCTCAAAGATCATCCAGTTCCAACCCCCCGCCATAGGCAGGGACACTTCCCACTAGAACAGGAAACTCAAGACCTCATCCAACCTTGCCTTTAACACATCCAGGGAGGGAGCAGCCACAACCTCCCTGGGCAGTCTGTGCCAGTGTCTCACCACTCTCACTGGAAAGAACTTCCTCCTAACATCCCATTTAAATCTCCCCTCTGCCAGTTTGAAGGAGTTAGTGAAGGAGACATCACCAATGTTTTCCTTTCTCAGCCTATAATCCAATTTCTCTTATTAAAATATTCCAGCTAACCTCAAACCAGCACACGTCCAGCTGCCGGTCCATCACTGAGCTACTCAGCTCAGGGACAGCTGAGACAGGCTCTGCATCCTACAAGGGTGAAGAAAGTGTTGCTGCATTCAGCCTCTTGGTTCTCCCAGCAGCCTTGTACCCTGAAAGGCAGGACCCTTTTCTGTGTGGCTTCCTTGGGGGGAAAGCAGGGAAGCCATCAGGCCAGACCTAAGCATGTTAGTGAGCTGCTAAAATGATCCTTTCCTACTTAACATGAGAGTAAAGGGAAATCATAGAATCATAGAATGGTTTAGGTTGGAAGAGACCTCAAAGATCATCCAGTTCCAACCCCCCACCATAGGCAGGGACACCTCCCACTAGATCAGGATGCTCAAATAGGAAAGTCAAAGTCTTCTGCAGCTGGGGACAGTGGGGTTCTTGGTGCCCAAGAATACCAGAGCCAGCAGAAATGAGCTGCCTTTGCTGCAAGGCTGCTGCACAGGTGCAGTGCCATGATGGGGTGGCAAGCTCTGGGCATTCAAACAAAAGAAGAAGCGGACACGGTCAAAAGGATTTTTCTGATATTTGTTTAGCTTGGCTGCTACACTTTGCTGATGAAAAGGAAGGGTTTTGCTAAAGTTGAGACAAACAGTAGATCAGAACATCAAATAAAGCCTTAGCAAACCTGCCAGTTGTGCTAAGTCAGGTATGCAGATGAGGTCGAAATTTAATTCCGCATTGAAATTAGGAATTCCAAGTGCCAGTGTTCACAGCAAGCCAAATGACATTACCTACCGAACCTCCAGGTGCTCTGAACAGTCTCTGTCATTTGCCTGATCAGTGTTTGCAATACTAAAATCTACCATGTAAAGAGAGAGAGGAGGAGAACAACTCTTTAATCTGCACAGGGCAGACACAGCGGAGAAGGCTGGAAACCTTCCAGCCAGCCTGCTGTAGGACCTGTTGCAGGCTGACAGTATCTGCAGCACCATCTAAGCATCTCCCTCTGATCTTCCCCTACTCCCCATCCACTCCCTTGCCTCCTCCATTAAATTATATGAAGTATAGGAATAATTAAAAGGTGCTAGTTCAGTGGGGTCAGAGCAAGCAGAGGGTTGGGAAGAATAAGGGAGTACACCTAGGGGAATTCTGGCTCATGGATGTTCAGCAGGTAGGTTGAGTGAGACACTGGCAGAGAGATGCATGAAGCTCTCAGCACGCTGGTGCCAAGCCTCTGCTGAGCATGACACATTGTCCCAGGCCAAAAAAATTCAGCAATGTACCAAATCATAGGATAGTTTGGGTTGGAAGGGATCTTCAAAGGTCATCTAGTCCAACCCTCCCCCTGCCCCTACAGTCAGCAGGGACATCCTCAAATAGATCAGGTTGCCCAGAGGCTTGTGGAGCCTCACCTTGAATATCTCCGGGAGTGGGGTCTCAACCACTTCCCTAGGCAATATGTTCCACTGTGTCCACTGCCCTCATGGTAAAGAACTTGCTTCTAACATCCAATCTAAATCTGCTCTTCTTTAGTTTGAAGCCATTGCCCCTCATCCTATCACTCCAGGCCTTCGTAAACGGTCTCTCTCCAGTCTTCTTCTAGGCCCCCTTCAGTTCCTGGAAGGTCATTATTAGGTCTCCCCAGAGCTTCTCTTCTCCAGGATGAACAACCCCAGCTCCCTTAGCCTATCCTTGTCCTCTTTATCATTTTCAGGGCCCTTCTCTGGGTCTGCTCCATCAGATCCATGTCCTTCCTCCAGACCTGGACACAGTAGTCCAAGTGAGGTCTCACGAGGGCAGAGTAAAGTAGCAGAATCACTCCTCTGGATCTGCTGGCTACCCTGCTTTTGATGCAGCCCAGGATTCAATTTGCCTTGTGGGTTGCAAGCACACACTGCCTGCTCGTGTCCAGCATCTTATTCATCAGCATCTCTAAGTCCTTTTCTTCAGGCCTTCTTTCTCTCCCTTCATAGAATTATAGAATGGTTTAGGTTGGAAGGGACCTCAAAGATCATCCAGTTCCAACCCCCAAACATAGGCAGGGACACCTCCCACTAGAACAGGTTGCTCAAGGCCTCATCCAGCCTGGGAGCAGCCACAACCTCCCTGGGCAATCTGTTCCAGTGTCTCGCCACCCTCACTGTAAAGAACTTCCTCCTAACATCCCATTTAAATCTCCCCTCTGGCAGTTTGAACCCATTCCCCCTCATCCTGTCATTACAAGACCTTGTGAACAGTCCCTCCCCAGCCCTCCTGTAGACCCCCTTCAGATATTGGAAGGCTACTACAAGGTCTCCTCAAAGCCTTCTCTTCTCCAGGATAAAGAGCCCCAACTCTCATAGCCTGTCCTTACAGCAGAGGTGCTCCAGCCCTCTGAGCATCTTTGTGGCCCTCCTCTGGACTCTCTCCAGCAGTTCCATGTCCTTCTTGTGCTGGGGGCTCCAGAACTGCACACAGTACTCCAGGTGGAGTCTGACGAGAGCATCTCCAGCCTGTATTGATAGTGAGGACTCTTCCAGCCCAGTGCAGGACTCTGCACTTGCTCTTGTTGAACCTCATATGAGTCTCACTTAGGTCCACCTCTCTGGGTTGTCCAGATCCCTCTGGGTGGCATCCCACCCCTGTAGGGTAATGTGGCTTCTGCTGCCACAGAATCCTTTCCCTTGAGGAACTCCTGAGTATTTGGTGAGAACAGGAGCGTTCATCTACTCCTTACAGCAGCGGCAAAAGCAGCAGCATGAGTAACTCCTCACAGGGATGAGTAAGGGATTCACAGCTCGAGTTGCAGGCTTCTTGCTCAACGTTTACGCTGCCCGTCTGCAGCAAAGCCAGGAACAGATATGGTAATGCACAACATCCGAGTTTGTGACTTATCAGCTGTAATTACTGTAATTAAGCAGTGGTCCCAAAATAATTTCTCGGTTACGAATGCTTCTTCACTCGGGTAAACTCCCATTTGCCACTGCCTGAGTAAGGGCACAGCAATTCTGCCCCAGAAGACTTTTGCGTAGCGTACTGAGGCTGCATCCTCAAGTTACACATGGAGTTAAAACACCCTCGTAAGTAGTTTTCCTAACTGTTTGCAGCTTGTGTGAGCTTATTAGCAAGTCAAAATTAAAGGATGGTTAGCACAGAATATGCTATAATACAATATAAAGTCCACTCCGTGGAATGCAATCTAAAATTCACCAAAGAGAAGAGCGATGCTAGGGAGCTGAGCAAACAGGATAGGTGTGAAATTAAACAGGATGCATTGTGTGAGAGAGGATTGATGGTGGAAATGAGTCACCTCTTTGTCCCACAGCGGCATGCTGTGTAGAGGGAAAGTTAAGACATCCAGGGCAACAGAGGCCGTTCAAAAATAACACCAGAGCCCTCCCAACCTGCACTTAGTCTGTAACAGAGGGAAGTGCCACAAGCGGAGCCCAGAAATTCCCTGCTGGAGAGCTGTGCAGGATGGTGGTCCCCTTTCTGGCTCTATCCACTCCTGCCCGTTGCCATGGGAGGTGCCTCCACCTGTCTGCAAACAGAGAGGGCACTTCATGGCTTGAAGCACACACCACAGACTCACAGAGTCACAGAGTCACAGACTCACAGACTCACAGAATCACAGAATGTCAGGGGCTGGAAAGGACTTTGAAAGATCATCCAGTCCAACCCCCTTGCCAGAACAGGATCATCTATACCAGATCACAGAGGAATACATCCAGGCTGAAAGCTGGTGGGATCAGAGAGCTGGAGCCCTCTGCTATGAGGACAGACTGAAAGAGTTGGGGCTGTTCTGTTTGGAGAAGAAGAGGGGCCCAGGTGACCTTCTTGTGGCCTTTCGGTATCTGAAGGGAGCCTACAAAAACAGCTGGGGAGAGACTTTTTAGGCTATCAGGTAGCAACAGGACTAGGGGGAATGGAGCAAAGCTGGAGGTGGGGAGGTTCAGATTGGAGGTTCAGAGGAAGTTCTGCATGAGAGTGGTGAGAGCCTGGAATGGGTTGCCCAGGGAGGTGGTTGGGGCCACATACCTGGAGATGTTTGCAGCCAGGCTGGATAAGGCTGTGGGCAGACTGATGTAGAGTAGGGAGTCCCTGGGCATGTCAGGGGGGTTGGAACTAGCTGATGCTTGTGGTCCCTTCCAACCCTAACTAATTCTATTATTCTAAGAGGGGCTTCCATGTGTTGGTGTTGTTTTCTGACAGACAGCACCACTGGATGTTATGGACCAGCAGACCAGGCTGTCTGACTCCATCCAGACATCACACAGCCCATCTGCTTCTTTCATGTGCAGTTCCACATCAGGCTGCCATGAGGACATCTCTCTCCCTAGGGGACTGGAGTTGGTCCCTCTGATTTTAGCAGCGGAAGAGCTGACTTTCCTCCCCCCCTATTTTTGCACATTAATTGTTAGATGGACACTTTCAAACATTTGTGAGGTCGATTGAAAGGGTTGTTAAATTAGACTGCTCAGGTTTAGCTGCCAGAAACTAAATCAGATCGCAGAGAGTCAGCCTCACATTCCTGCAGGAGGAGGACAGTCCTCTAGGACGTTGGGTTTGTGCTGTCTGCACACTTGCATGTGGAATGCTGGTGATAAAGTGAGGGAGCTGAGAGCAAATTGGGCTGGCACAGTTGTTGAAGGCTCAAGTTGTGCTGGGGGAGGTATAGGCTGGATATTAGGAGGAAGTTCTTCACAGAGAGAGTGATTGGCATTGGAATGGGCTGCCCAGGGAGGTGGTGGAGTCACTGTCCTTTGAGGTGTTCAAAAAAGGACAGGATGGAGCACTTAGTGCCATGGTCTAGTTGATTGGCTAGGGCTGCGTGCTAGGTTGGACTGGATGATCTTGGAGGTCTCTTCCAACCTGGCCTATCCTATCCTATCCTATCCTATCCTATCCTATCCTATCCTATCCTATCCTATCCTATCCTATCCTATCCTATCCTATCCTATCCTATCCTATCCTANGGAGCAAGCACCCTCACTGGCACTCAGTCTGTAGGCAGTTTCTCTGAATTTGGGAGGATTTTTCTTGTGCAAGGTTCCTATGTTAGAAGTTGCCTCAAAAAGAAATGTCATGAGTCAAAGCAAAGATTCCTTGACTATCTATAGGCAGGGAGAACAAAAAGAGTTTGGATGGGGATGATGTTCCTGGGAACCTCAAAAGCTTCCTTGGAAGCATGTCAGGCTGCTCAAATCTAGTGGGGGGTGTCCCTGCCTATGGCGGGGGGTTGGAACTGGATGATCTTTGAGGTCTCTTCCAACCTAGACCATTCTATGATTCTATGATTCTATCCTATCCTATCCTATTCCGTTCTATTCTATTCTATTGCTTAAAAAATAGAACCCTGTCCCGAGTCAGTTTAATCACAGCCCAACAGATTTTTTTTCTTTTTTTTTAATTTCCAATGGTACCAAAAAGTATCACTCACATTAGGCTTTTGCTAGCTTTAGTTTGTAATCATGGGGTGTCTGTGTTGTAGCCAAGCTAACTAAATAAATGCCAAGTATTTATCACCTTGTAATACAGAAATAAAAAAAAAAGTTAACAGTTAGAACAAGGAGCAATGGGTGTAAATTGCAGCATAGGAGGTTCCACCTCAACACAAGGGGGAACTTCTTGACTGTAAGGGTCACAGAGCACTGGAACAGGCTCTCCAGAGAGGTTGTGGAGTCTCCTTCTCTGGAGACTTTCAAGGCTTGTCTGGATGCATTCCTCTGTGACCTGAGCTAGATTGCATGGTCCTGCTCTAGCAGGGGATTGGACTCAATGATATCCTTGGGTCGCCTTCCAACCCTTAATATCCTGTGATCCTGTGCCTCCTAACCAGCAAAAGGAACAGTTCAGGAGAGACAGGAATCTGCTGGAAAGAGTCCAGCAGAGAGCCACGAGGATGACTGGGGGACATGAGCATCTCCCCTGTGAAGAGAGACAGAGCCCTGGGGCGGTTTAGTCTGGAGAAAGAGAAGACTGAGAGGAGATCTGATCAATATCTGATGGGTGGGTGTCAAGTGGATGGGGCCAATCTCTTTTCGGTGATCCACAGCAATAAGACAGGTACAGACTGGAACACAGAAGGTTTCACCTCAACATGAAGAGAAACTTCTTGACATTGAGGGTGACAGAGCACTGGAACAGGCTGCCCAGAGAGGTTGTGGATTCTCCTTCTCTGGAGAAGCTGCCTGGATGCATTCCTGTGCGAACTACCCTATGGGGTCCTGCCTTGGCAGGGGGGTTGGACTCGATGGTCTCTGGAGCTCCCTTCCCATCTGTAAGGCTCTGTAGAAGCTAGTGGCTTGGCAGCCCACTGAAGCTGCATTTATACCCAGCCTGCACTCGTGTAGCAGTTGTGGTAGCCTGGGACTATTATCAGCAATTTCCATTGATGGTCTCTGGACAATGAGCAGCTGAGCTAACAGAGAGCTGGGGCATGAAGCCTAACCACCTGAAAGGGAGCACGGCTTGCAAAATGCTGTCTGTAATTCGAGGTGGGATGCAGATCCTGCGGAAAAAGGTAGTGCCCCAGCAAAGACGGAGGGGATTCTCCCCCTTTACTCTGCTCTCGTCAGACCCCACCTGGAGTACTGTGTGCAGCTCTGGAGCCCCCAGCACAGGAAGGACATGGAACTGCTGGAGAGAGTCCAGAGGAGGGCCACGAAGATGATCAGAGGGCTGGAGCAGCTCTGCTATGAGGACAGGCTGAGAGAGTTGGGGCTTTTCAGCCTGGAGAAGAGAAGGCTTCAAGGCTTATAGCAGCCTACCAGTATCTGAGGGGGGCCTACAGGAGGGATGGGGAGGGACTATTCACAAGGTCTTGTAATGGCAGGACGAGGGGGAATGGGTTCAAATTGGCGGAGGGGAGATTTGAACAGGATGTCAGGAAGAAATTCTTCACAGTGAGGGTGGTGAGGCACTGGAACAGGTTGCCCAGGGAGGTTGTGTCTGCTCCCTCCCTGGATGAATTCAAGGCCAGGCTGGATGATGGCTTGAGTGACCTGTTCTAGTGGGAGGTGTCCCTGCCTATGACGGGGGGTTGGAACTGGATGATCTTTGAGGTCTCTTCCAACCTAAACCATTCTATATTCAGGGCCTGCCCTCTCAGCTATTGTGTTTGTGACACGGCCAAGTGATGTGCAGCCGGTAAGAGAAGTACAACAGAAGAAATGCCAGGGCCCCTTCTGGCTCCCTTGCTCATGGAGGCACTCAGCTTGGGCGCTGAGAGAGGAAGCAAGTGCTTACAGCTGCCCATGCATCAGAAGGGAAGGCAGCTGTCAGGGCACGTAGTGACTGCAGAACGAGCCCAAAAACACATGGTGGGTATTAGGAAGAACAAAACAAACTGCCCCGTGGCAACCTGGTCCTGAGGGGAAAGGGTTGACACAATTACGCTAATTTCATCTGGGATGGGAAGCCGTCCCCGACCTGCTTTTATTCTCTAAGTGATCCTTTTTAGCCAATTTTGGTGTTTGTTCTGGATGTCACTCTCTTAGCTGGAAGCTACAGAGGCGCAATGATCTTAAAGCTGCGTATCCTCCTGAGACGGAGATCTGAGATGAGACAAAACTGGATTCTTGCCTTTTTATCCTGCTTGTGATGATGCAGGGAGGGAGGAATTAGATCCTACATTCGCATCACGGGGAGAGGAGGGGGAACATTAAAAATAATTTCTTCCTCTGACCCTGTAGTGCATCTTGAACAAAAGAATCTAGATGCCTGTCTGGCCGAGGATGCATCCTCTGAAAAGTGAGGTGCTTCCCTGGGGGACCTGTTCTAGCAGGGGGTTGGATCTTTGAGGTCCCTTCCAACCTAAACCATTCTATGATTCTAAGATTCCCCTCCCATCCGTGCCTGCAGCAGCCCTCTCTGCTAGCAACCATCCTCTGAAAAGCGAGGTGCTTCCTTGGGGGACCTGTTCTAGTGGGAGGTGTCCCTGCCTATGGCAGAGGGTTGGAACTGGATGATCTTTGAGGTCCTTTCCAACCTAAACCATTCTATGATTCTAGGATTCCCCTCCCAGCCGTGCCTGCAGCAGCCTTCTCTGTTAGCAACCATCCTCTGAAAAGTGAGGTGCTTCCTTGGGGGACCTGTTCTAGTGGGAGGTGTCCCTGCCTATGGCAGGGGGTTGGATCTTTGAGGTCACTTCCAACCTAAACCATTCTATGATTCCCCTCCCATCCGTGCCTGCAGCAGCCCTCTCCCTTAGCAGCCTGCCTGGCAGCAGGCGTGGGTATTTCTGAGGAAGCTGACAAAGAGGAAAAGAAGCCTTTCTGCTGCCTTTGTGAGGGCTGTGGGAGGGCAGACAATACCCGAGCTGACAGGATGCCTGGCAGCCCACAGCCTTCAAACGGCTCCTGGCAGCGCTGAACCGTCAGGGAGAGTTCCCCGTGAATGAGAGCTTGGCAGGACACGGCGCCGCTGGGCTCCGCTACCTTGTAACGCTGCCGCCCTTTGATTCCAGCCTCAGAGGCAGAAGAGCATCACTGAACCGCAGACCATCTCCTGTGCACTCAGTCGTCAGAAGGGAGATAGAGAAGCCTGTGGTGAGCACTAAGGGATCTCGCAGATGTCTGCTGAAAACCCAGGATGCTGAGGGACACTGCAGAGTAGGTAGCTCCTGAAGGCTGTCTGCACAAGTCAGGGGAGTGCAGCAATACTCTGGGAACTGATAAAACAAACTGCGTCAGCTCCTGAGCCTCCCTTTCTCCTCACAATGATGTATGAATTGGTGAGGGGCTTTTTAGGGTGTCAGGTAGTGATAAGACTAGGAGGAATGGATCCAAGCTAGGGGAGGGTGGATTTAGATTAGGTGTCAGGAAGAAGTTCTTCACCATAGGGTGGTGAGACACTGAAACAAATTGCACAGCAAGGTGGTGGAAGCCCCATCCCTGGAGGATTTTTGAGCCATGCTGGATGGAGCTCTGGGAAAACTGATCATAGAATCATAGAATGGTTTAGGTTGGAAGGGACCTTAAAGATCATCCAGTTCCAACCCCCCTGTGCCATAGACAGGGACACCTCCTACTAGAACAGGTCACTCAAGGCCTCATCCAACCTGGCCTTGAACACATCCAGGGAGGGAGCAGACACAACCTCCCTGCACAACCTGTGCCAGTGTCTCACCACCCTCACTATGAAGAACTTCCTCTTAATATCCCATTTAAATCTCCCCTCTGGCAGTTTAAACCCATTCCCCCTCATCCTGTCATTACAAGACCTTGTGAATAGTCCCTCCCCAACTCTCCTGTAGGCCCCTTCAGATACTGGAAGGCTGCTATAAGGTCTCCTTGAAGCCTTTTCTTCTCCAGGCTTAAGAGCCCCAACTCTCTCAGCCTGTCCTCATAGCAGAGCTGCTCCAGCCCTCTGATCATCTTCGAGGCTCTCCTCTGGACTNGGGGCAGAATCCCCTCCCTTGCCCTGCTGGCCACACTGCTCTTGTTGCAGCCCAGCACACAGTTGCTGTCTGGGCTGCACTCACACTGTCAGCTCATGTTGAGCTTTTCATCACCCCAGACCCCCAGGTCCTGTTCCTCAGGGCTGCTCTCAGACATTTGCCAGCCAGCCTGGATTTGTGCTTGGGATTGAACCGACCCAGGTGCAGGACCTTACACTTGGCCTTGTTGAATGTCATGAGGTTGGCCTGGGCCCACCTCTCCAGCCTGTCCAGGTCCCTCTGGATGGATCCCTGCCCTCTAGCAAGTCGACTGTGCCACACAGCTTGGTGTCATCTGCAGATTTGCTGAGGGTGATCCAATGGAAAGTGTCCCTTGTCCATGGGCTGGCGGTTGGGACTTCCAGCCCTGACACATCTATGATTATATGATCTGGGGTTGTATGCTGTCATTTGGTCACCCATGCAATGCCCCTCAGCATTACTGGAGGAAGTGGTTGTTGTGAAGGGGTAACATTTAGGATAGAAAACTTGCCCCTGCCCCAGACACAGAGGCACCAAAGCATGGGTGTTTACAAGTCCTACAGCAGTGCAATGCCTCACTTAGCCTTCAGGCTTTAGGCAAAATCAGCCTGTTCCAATATATATACATATATACATACATACATATATATATATATATATATACACATTCAAGCTTGATAATTCCTCTTGCAAGAAAGCCCCGAGCAGTTGGCCTGGCTTTAATAAAACACAAATCACTGGTGCCTTCTCTCTTTGGCTCAAGGGCAAAAGAAAAGTTGTGTGGAGCCAGGGGAGGATGTGCATCAGAGCATTGCAGGCACAAAAAACCAAACAACTTGAAATCAGTCTACCCCAAAAATGGATTTTGCCCATACTGCAGAAGTCAGCTCCAGTACAGGTTAAAGAGTTGATCCAGTGTTCAAGCACCAGAGACTGTTAGCATGAAGAGCTGCAATGGCCTTCACTTCTCTGGGTAACTGTGGTTAAAGCAGCTCTCAGCTCCTTGGGGTTATGATGCTCTGGGGCTCAGCCACTTCGCTTGGCTTTGCTTCACAAAACATGAAAATGTGAACAAAAGCCTCACTGCAGTATGCTCGCAACAACCAGAGGCTAGATGACAACCTGCACCAAGGGAGGGCAGCTTTCATTCTGAGTGTGTACACTCCTCACTCACACAGCCTGTGTGCCATGGTACAGGATCACAGGATGTTACGGGTTGGAAGGGACCTCTGGAGATCATCGAGTCCAACCCTCCTGTCAAAGCAGGACCACAGTCTAGTACAGGTCACACAAGAACACATCCAAACAGGTCTTGGAAGTCTCCAGAAAAAGAGACTCCACAACCTCTCTGGGCAACCTGTTCCAGTGCTCTGTAACCCTTACAGTAGAGAATTTCTTCCTCATGTTGAGGTGGGACTTTCTGTGCTGCAGTTTATACCCATTGCCCCTTGTCCTATCACAGGGTGTATCTGAGAAGAGTTTGTCTCCTCCCTCCTGAGTCCCAACCCTCAGATATTTATAAACATTTATTGAATCCCCTCTAAGTCTTCTCTTCACCAGACCAAAAAGCCTCAGGTCCCTCAGCCTCTCCTCATAGGGCAGTGCTCCAGCCCCTTACTCATCTTGTAGCCCTCTGTTGGACTCTCTCAAGTAGAGCTCTATCCCTCCTGAACTGGGGGACCAAAAGTGAATACAATATTCCAGGTGAAGTCTCACCAGAGCGAAACAGAGGGAGTGTAGAACCTCCCTTGATCTGTTGGATACACTCTTTTTAATGTACCCCAGGATTCATTGGCCTCCTTGACCACAAGGGCACATTGCTGTGCCATGGAGAGTTTGCTGTCCACCAGGACTCTCAGCTCCTTCTCTACCATGCCTGTCCCACAAAACCCCAGGTAGCATTTATAACTATGGTTTAGAAATGACATCCAATATAGTCTAGCAAGAAGCAAAGGTTTTAAAGGGCCTGGTATTTTATTTCTTCTTTCTTTCTTCCTTCCTTCCTTCCTTTCTTTCTCCCTTCCTTCCTTTCTTTCTTTTCCTTCCTTCCTTCCTTCCTTCCTTCCTTCCTTCCTTCCTTCCTTCCTTCCTTCCTTCCTTCCTTCCTTCCTTCCTTCCTTCCTTCCTTCCTTCCTTCCTTCCTTCCTTCCTTCCTTCCTTCCTTCCTTCCTTCCTTCCTTCCTTCCTTCCTTCCTTCCTTCCTTCCTTCCTTCCTTCCTTCCTTCCTTCCTTCCTTCCTTCCTTCCTTCCTTCCTTCCTTCCTTCCTTCCTTCCTTCCTTCCTTCCTTCCTTCCTTCCTTCCTTCCTTCCTTCCTTCCTTCCTTCCTTCCTTCCTTCCTTCCTTCCTTCCTTCCTTCCTTCCTTCCTTCCTTCCTTCCTTCCTTCCTTCCTTCCTTCCTTCCTTCCTTCCTTCCTTCCTTCCTTCCTTCCTTCCTTCCTTCCTTCCTTCCTTCCTTCCTTCCTTCCTTCCTTCCTTCCTTCCTTCCTTTCTTTCTTTCTTTCTCTCTCTCTCTCTCTCTTTCTTTCTTTCTTTCTTTCCTTCTTTCTTTCCTTCTTTCTTGGAACCCATTTGAGAATGGTCCACCCCCAATCAAGCCTGTAGGGTATTCCCAGGCAACGATATACCTCTGCCACGTGGTTAAAAAATGAACTCATTGGAAGGCTCTCCCTCATTCTTGCAGTCTGTGGGAATTTTCTGATTATCTTCAGAGTGTGCTTATCAGTGATATGCAGGGAAATGCTGCTGTGATTTATCTCTCTTGCCCTACCTCATCACCAGTAAGTGGATCTGCTGGGAAAGGGCTTTAGTGACTCACCAGGTGGGATGACTGAGGGACTTCAACACCTCTTCTACGAGGAAACACTGAGGGAACTGGGCTGTTTAGCCTGGAGAAGAGAAGGCTGAGAGAGGAGCTTATCAATGTCTATAAATACCTGAGGGGTGACTGTGAAGATGAAGGTGATGGTTTCTTTTTGGTGGTGCCCAGTGATAGGACAAGGAACAATGGGGACAAGCTGGAACAAAGGAGGTTCTACCTTGATGTGAGGAGAAACTTCGTTATGGTGAAGGTGATGGAGCACTAGAACAGGCTACTCAGGGAGGTTGGGGAGTCTCCTTCTCTGGAGAATTTCAAAACCCACCTGCATGTGTTCCTATATGACCTGCTCCGAGGTGATCCTGCTTTGGCTAGCGGGAGGGTGGAGTAGATGATCTCTGTAGGTCCCTTCCATCCCCTAACATTGTTTGATTCTGTGATTCTGTGTTTCAGGTGCCTGAATGTGAGTGTTTAGTGCCACTCGAGTTGCCCTAGGGTATTCCACTTCTGTGAGGGTAGGGATTTTTCTGCAGTCCTCTGCTCAATCTGCCCACCTCAGATATTCTTGGGTCTCTACAAGGTTCCTAGATACACAGGGCCCCCCATTTCCCTCTACTGAGCAAGACAGCTGCCTGGTACAGACACAGAGGAGGTGAGCACAGAGCAAAATGCCTGCACTCTTCCTACCAGGCCAACATTTACTGAGGTTCCTGGAGTGCTTGAACTAGGACCCTAGCAGAAGAAGGATGTGTTAGATGCAGGACATGCCCAGGAGCTTCCTCATGTCAAGGTATAGCACTAGAGGTGCTATAGGCACATAGGCAAGGTATAAAGTGGGTACAGAACTACTGCCACATCAAAAACTAGAGGAGTGGTAGACATGCAGGGTGTCCCAGGGCAGCATGGGGGAAAGATGTGCATTGGGCACCAAGCAAAATTCACATCTGGTCCCAGCCAAGCAGACATCTGCCTTTTACTGGTCCCTGGTTACCCCATTAATCCATGGTTACCTCATTCTGGGATGTATTAGAACGGCTGTGGTTAGTAGGTTGAGAGAGGTTCTCCTGCCCCTCTACTCTGCCCTGGTGAGGCTTCATCTGGAATATTGTGTCCAGATTTGGGCCACTCAGTTCAAGAAGGACCTCAGGGAACTGCTTGGAAGACTCCAGCACAGAGACACAAAAATTATGAAGGGAGTGGAACATCTTCCTTACAAGGAGAGACTGAGGGAGCTGGGGCTCTAGTTTGGAGAGGAGGTGACTGAGAGGTGACCTCATTAATGTTTGTGTAAAGGGTGAGTGCCAGGAGGATGGAGTCAGGCTCTGCTTGGTGATGCCCAGTGACAGGACAAGGGGCAATGGGTAGAAGCTGAGGCATAGGAAGTTCCATGTAAATATATGGAGGAATTTTTTTCCCTGTGAGGATGACAGAAGACAGGAACAGACTGCCCAAGGGGGTTGTGGAATCTCCCTCTCTGGACATATTCAAAACCTGTCTGGATGCATTCCTGTGTGATCTGCTCTGGGTGATCCTGCTCTGGCAGGAGTGTTGGGCTAGATGAGTTTTCAAGGTCCCTTCCAGCCCCTGACATGCTGTGATCCTGTGATTCTGGCTACCTGCAGGGCAGGGCTGGTAAATGGCTGCTGTCTACCTGAGCTGGACCTATGAACAAGAAACCTGTGTTCCCAGGTGTTGGAGGGCTCCCGTGGGATATCACATCCTCTCACTCTCCTTGTGATTAGACTTACTCTAGTGGGAACAGGTGAGATGCTCCAATATTTTCCCTCTGCTGTGCTTTGTAGAAGAAGACAGGAAAACCTGAAAATCCAACATAAAACACCCACTTCTTTCCAAGGACATATTTTAAGAGTGAAAAAAAAAAAAAAAAAAAAAAAAAAAAAAAAAAAAAAGACACAAAAAAAAAAAAAAAAAAATGGGG
>VWZI01009941.1:296473-308854 GCA_013396835.1 Psilopogon haemacephalus
CCAGGCTGGGACTCCGTCAGCTGGAAGTTAAGGAATGAAGCTTTACATTTACAGCTTTGCACAATATACAAGCAGATATTTACAATGTATAACAGGTATTTACAGATATATATTGTAAAAAGGTAATACAGAAACACCACAGCCCTCCCAGAGATCAGAAATCCCTAAGAGGGGTAACCAACCACCCCTACCACCTTTCCCCAATCTTATTTCACCACCTGTTTTATGCAGCAAATAGGTGAAGGTAGATGGGCCAGGGGGATTAGCAGCAGGAAAGAAGTTAGTGAAATTATTCAGATCCAGCTATGAAAGGCAGGGAGAAAGAGACATGCAAAAGAGCAGCCACAGCCCAAAGTGGTCTGAAGCAGTCTGACTAATCTATGTTTGGGTTACAACTCTTAAAACATTTTTTTTTCTTTCTTAGTAAAGCTATGAATGAAGTAGTATCCTCAGTGTTTTCCTCTCTCAGCTTATAGTCTCATTCAAATCCTCCAATTAGTTCAAACCAGCACAAAGGTTTTCAACACTTCCCACAGCCTCTGGGACAGCTGGGAGATTTAAATTGTTCCCTTCCTGTCCCTCCCCTGGCTGGGATCTTCAGAGTTCTGGCTGAAATTCTCAGGGTTTGGGGGACCAGGCCACCACTTCAGGTGTTTCTCTAAAGCAGGTCAGGGCATGAAGGGTTATGAGCCACAGCTCCAAAGCATTTTTGCCAGTCTAGAGGGAGCCATCCCTTTGTGGGGAGAATATGAGGCTGCTCTTTAGGTTCCCAGCCCCAGGAGTAGAATCATAGAATCTAACCCAGGGCCCACAACATCCTCTCTGCCTTTACCTACTGGGGGATACTGGGGGAGCAGGGAACATCAACTGCAACTGTGTTGGCTTAAACTGGATATTAGGAAAAAAAATTCCCAGCAAGAGTGGTCAGGCATTGGAATGGGCTGCCCAGGGAGGTGGTGGAGTCACCATCAAATCATAGAATCATAGAATGGTTTAGATTGGAAGGGACCTCAAAGATCATCCAGTTCCAACCCCCCTGTGCCATAGTCAGGGACACCTTCCACTAGAACAGGTCACTCAAGACCTCATCCAACCTGGCCTTCAACACCTCCAGGGAGGGAGCAGCCACAACCTCCCTGGGCAACCTGTGCTGGTGTTTCACCACCCTCACTGGAAAGAACTTCCTCCTAATATCCCATTTAAATCTCCCCTCTGCCAGTTTAAGCCCATTACTCCTCATCCTGTGATAACAAGACCTTGAAAGGCTTCCTGTTTACCAGTGAGAGGTCTCTACCCAGCATTTCTCCACTATTAATCTGTAGAGCAAGAGATGAAAACTGGTGCCTGGATGAGGTTTATGAATCACAGGAGACTGCTGGGGAAGTAGGCCTCCAGGGAGAAAATGCACATTTAAGAGCAGAGTTTCTCCATAAGCAGGGACCCTGGCAGGTGGGGGCAGCCCACAGGAGCAAGACTTTTTCTGCAGATTGCCTCCTACCAAAGGCTGCACAAGCTGCACAGGTGTATTTAGGTGGATGAAGCAAGAGGGAAACCTTAGGGGCTGACCCAGAGAATCATAGAATCAGTCAGGGTTGGAAGAGACCACAAGGATCACCTAGTTCCAACCCCCCTGCCATGCCCAGGGACACCCTACCCTAGATTAGGCTTGACAAAGCCTCATCCAGCCTGGCCTTAAACACCTCCAGGGAAGTGGCCCCAACTTCCCCTCCACTCCCGGCCCCAAACATCAGAAACTTGCAAACTTTTATTTCAGTACAACTGTTTACTATTTAGTATCCTGGGGTTTTTTTTGTTTGTGTTTTGTTGGGTTTTTTTTGTAATAGATGTGCTGCTGTCAAAACCCACCAGAGCTGCACTTAGCTGCTCCTGCTGCCATTGGCAGGGACCTATAGGAAGGGGAAAGCCACTGGGACAGAGCCCTTGGCTGGTTCCCTGGGCTCCCTAGAGGTGGCAAGAGCAGAACAAATCCAGAGCAGAGGTGAGCAATACTTTTAACACTCCAGACACCACATTAGAGATGCACTTGGGAACTGTTCTCCAAACCCAAGTGAGGGATGCTGCCCCTGTTTGGCACAGGCAGTTTATCAGTTTCCTGAAGGCAATGTTTTTACAGGATACAGTATCTGCCCTTACACACTCATAAAAGGGGAGGCTAAAGCAAGCACCTTGACACTGACAGGCTGACAGTGCAGATTTGAGGAGAAGGTTAAGCAGTCTGATAAAGTGGCTCATCAAATTGGTCACAAAAGCTGCATAATACTGGATCCGATCAACTCTTAAACTTGCATGTAAGAGGGTTATTGTCATTCCAGATCGAGCAACCCAGACGCTGTGACCAGTGACAAGTGGTCAGGGATCAGTCCTGGGACCAGTCTTGTTCAACATCTTTGTGGGTGACATGGACAGAGGCATTGAGTGCACCCTCAGCAAGTTTGCTGATGACACCAAGCTGTGTGGTGCAGCAGACAGGCTGGAGGGCAGGGATGGCATCCAGAGGGACCTGGACAGGCTGGAGAGGTGGGCACAAGCCAACCTCATGAAGTTCATCAAGACCAAGTGCAAGATCCTGCATCTGGGTCAGGCAATCCCAAGCACAAATCCAGGCTGGGCAGTGACTGGCTGGAGAGCAGCCCCGAGGAGAGGGACTTGGGGGTGCTGGTGGATGAGAAAGCAAACCAGATGCTGGGCTGCAACAGGAGAAGTGTGGCCAGTAGGTCGAGGGAGGTGATTTTCCCCCTCTAATGTGCCCTGGTGAGACCCCACCTGGAGTACTGCATCCAGTTCTGGAGCCCCTATTACAAGAGGGATGTGGACATGCTGGAGCGTGTCCAGAGAAGGGCCACGAGGATGATCAGAGGGCTGGATAGGGTGTCCCTGGGCATGGCAGGGGGCTTGGAACTAGATGATCCTTGTGGTCCCTGCCAACCCTGACTGATTCTGTGATTCTACATTTCTTTCCAGTTGGAAACTGCTGTAGCCCCATCATAGAAGGCTGCTGTGCTGGTTTGAGGTAAATTGGAATACTTTAATGAGAAAAAAATAGATCACTGTTTGTAAAAGGAAAATAATGATGAAGTCTGTATCACTCAATGGTTTGCTGAGAGGCATGAAAAGCCAAAATGTCAACAACTTGTCCCTCTCTGATCTGCATCACTGCTCCCTTTCACTTCTCCTTTGATCAACCTTAACATTTTTTCTACTAATCATGCCTAACAGAAAACGACTTAAGCTTTGCTGGTTGTTCTGTTTGTCTGTCTGCTAAAGGAGAAGGAGATAGAGAGGAAAGCTTTGAGCCCCTTCTGGGCAGTTTCCTTTGTCTGGGAGGGAGTTTGGATCTCTGTATTATTTCTAAGTTGTACATAGTTGTAAATACTTGTAAATATTTGGTGTATATGTGCTTGTCAATTTAGCTTTGGTGTAAGTAGAGCTTCGTCTTACTTCCAAGCCATCTGAGCTAGTCTGGTAAACTCCAATAGTGGAGGTGAGGGGTAGAGGGGGAAGAAGGAAGATCCTAACCTATGACAGCTGCCAAATTTTGTCATGCATGGTCTGCTCTTACTGAAGCCATATTGGCTCTCATCAATAACCTCCTTATCTTCCATGTGCTGGGTGGAGAGCTGGCTTGACACCTCTGGAAGTGGAGAGGCATACAGATGAGTGTGGCTGAGCAGACCTGCTGCAGAGCACTCCCTGGCACTCCTGGAAAGGTCACAGTTAAATGGCAAAGGAGTACCAGAGGGGCTGTAAAAGCTGAGAAATCCAGGAAAGGGCAAAGCAGCGACTCTGCCCTGTCCTCTGGAGATCAGGCGGGTCCAGGTTTATCTCAGCCATCCCAGCCAGGAGCTTGTTGAAGCTCTGTCGCAAGAGCTAGGCTCAGCCTCTGCTTTGAATCATCAGGAGCCAGCCCCATATACCATTGTCCTAATGCCTCTTATCTCAGTTATTGCCAAACATTCCTCAGCAGCAATTACACCTTCTTTCTCCAATCTCCCCCAAAGTGTCCTTTACTATTTACACACATCGATTTATTTTTTATTTAAGCATTACACTTTATTTATGCCTGTTCTGCCTTCAGTTGTAAAGTGAAGAGCAAACTTGCAGACTCTGGCATGTTCCTCATTCCCTTTGTGTGTCTGTTCTTGGTCCTGCTTCTCCCAGAAGGAAGCCTTAAAGAGGTAGCACACCTAATGTTTGGTTTTGTTTTGATTTGGTTTTTTTTTTATCATTCCACTTTATTTATGCCTATTCTGTCTCCAGTTGTAAAGTGAAGAGCAAACTTGCAGACTCTGGCATGCTCCTCATTCCCTTTGTGTGTCTGTTCTTGGTCCTGCCTCTCCCAGAAGGAAGCCTTGAAGAGGAAGAACGCCTAATGTTTGGGTTTGTTGGTTTGGGTTTTTTTTATCATTCTGCTTTATTTATGCCTATTCTGTCTCCAACTGTAAAGTGAAGAGCAAAATTTCAGACTCTGGCATGCTCCTGATTGCCTTTGTGTGTCTGTTCTTGGTCTTTCCTCTCCCAGAATGAAGCCTTGAAGAGGAAGCACACCTAATGTTTGGGTTTGGGTTTTGATTATTTTTTTTTTAATGTCTAGTGCCTTCCCCTTTATTCTACCAGTGGGCAGATGTCTTCTCTCATACTCCCTGGAATAATTCTCTTCCCTCCTTCCCATGAGTTTCTTATTAAAAAAAAAAAAGAAAAAAGAAAAAGAGGGGGAAAAGAAAAAAAAAGGGGGGAAAAGGAGAAAAAAAAAGGGAAAAAAGGGGAGGGGAAAGGGGAAAAAAGGGGGGAAAAGAGGAAGAAAAAGGCAGGGGGGGGGAAGGAAGGCAAAAAGAAAGGAAAAAAAAAAGAAAAATAAAAAGAAAAATACCTCAAATCATGGCAATATGCTTCTTATCCTAATCCTATATTTGGAAAATCTTCAGCCCTGGCTGTCTTTCTTGGGCAGTGCTTTTAAATACTGAAATTAACCTCAGGGAAGGGACAACTTCTGTGTTTGAATGCTTATAAAGGCTTATGGGACCCTATCCCTGGAGATATTCCAAGTGAGGCTCGACAGGGCTCTGGGCAGCCTGGTCTAGTTGAGGATGCCCCTGCTGACTGCAGGGATGGAGGCTGGACTAAATGACCTTCAGAGGTCCCTTTCAACCCAGATCATCCTATGGTTCTAAGATTCTAAAGAGCTTACTGAAGGTAGGCAGGTAGTATTTTAGCATAGATAGGAGACCTGAGAAAAAGAGGGAGCTTGCCACTACCCCACGCCAGGCCCAGCAGCCAGGAGGCTGCAGAAGGCAGCCCCTGGCTCCTTTCTTATCAGCCTAGGTAAGGATATCATGGATGTCACAAGCAGGGGCAAAGGTCACTTTCATAGCCCTGGCCTCTCGACTATCAAGCTAAATGGGACAACGCCAGGAGATACACAGGCCAATGTCTGCTCCTGCACTGCCTGCAATGCAGGCACCTGAGAGACCCTGGATGCAGCACAGGGACTGCACTCACCACTAACCTAAGCCAGATCCAGCCACCTGTGGCATCACAAAAGGCTGCACAATAGAGCCCAATGCTCCTTTGGTACCATTTCCAGCAGGGGTATCACAAGAAGTAGCAAAAGTCACCTGTGTACCCCTGGCCTCTCAACTACCAAGCCAAACAGAATGACAACAGGAGCTGCAAAAGCCAGGACCTGCTACTGCCCTACCTCCCAGTCAGGTCCCTGAGACACCCTTAAACACTGCACAAAGAGGCTGCTCAGCCCAAACCTGTCACAGATTTGGCCACCTGTCACACCACAGAAGGTTGCAGAATCCAGCCACAGTTTGCCAGACCAGCTTGAGCAGAACCATCACGTCAAAAAAAGGATGGACAAATCCAACCAATCCAACTGCTATGGTGCCAGAAGATGCACAGATCAGGGCCTGCTCCTGTTCTACCTCCAGCTCATGCCCCCAGCAGACCGTGAACACTGCTCAAAAACCATCCTCACCACTGCCCTTCCTCTGACCCAGCCACCTGTGGCATCACAAGAGGCTGCAGAAACCAAGCCCGGGGTCCTTGAGTGCCTTGATGATAACTTTTTGAGACAAGAAACAGACCCTCCTACCTGAAGGGATACAATACTGAACCTGTTGGTCACCAATGCAAGTGAGATCATCAGGGTTGTCAAGACTGGAGGCAGCCTGGGCTGCAGTGATCATGCACTTGGTGGAATTTGCTGCTCACTGCAGGGTGGTTGGGCTAGATGAGCTCTGGAGGTCCCTTCCAACCCAAACCATTCTATGATTCTATTTTATGTTGGAAATTAATATGAAGTTCACCTGTATTTTACTTGATGGGCAAACTTTACAGAGGAAACACCTGACGAGACATTGAAGAGACACTACAGGAGAACCATGTGAATCAAAGACATCCCAAGCCTCCCAGGTTAATTTCAGCCAGGAAGACTGATTGTTAGCATAGGAGTAGGGAGGTGATTGTCCCCCTGTACTCTGCTCTGGTGAGGCCACACCCCGAGTATTGTGTTCGATTTTGGGCATCTCATTTCATGAGAGGTATGGAGGTGCTGGAGTGAGTGCAGAGGAGGGCAACAAAGCTGGGGAAGGGCCTGGAGAATAGATCTTATTGAGGAGCAACTGAAGGAGATGGGACTGTTTAGTTTGAAAAAAAAGAGGCTAAGGGGAGACCTTATTGCTCTCTATAGCTACCTGAAGGGCCTTGTGGAGACGTTGGTGCTGATCTCTTCTCACAGGTGATAGAACAAGAGAGAATGGCCTCAAGCTGCAACTGGGCAGGTTTAGATTAGAGAGTAGGAATTTCTGGTTTTTTCCCAGCAAGAGTGGTCAGGCATTGGAATGGGCTGCCCAGGGAGGTGGTGGAGTCACCAATCCTGGACATGTTTAAAATTTGTTTGGATGTGGTGCTTAGGTGTATGGTTTAGGGGTGAACCTTGCAGAGTAGTGCTATAGGTTGGACTTGGTGATCCTGAGGGTCTTTCCAACCTGAATGTGTCTATGACTGTGTGATTCCTGTGCACTTCATTGCTTGTAGCTACAGGGAATCCCTAAACTATCTTTATGCTCCCTCCCTGGAGGTGTTCAAGGCCAGATTGGATGAAGCTTTGAGTGACCTGTTCTAGTGGGAGGTGTCCCTGCCTATGGCAGGGGTTGGAACTGGATGATCTTTGAGGTCCCTTCCAACCTAAACCATTCTATGATTCTGTGTTAGGTCTGGAGAATCTTCACTCCAAAACTTTACCAGAGCAGGTGCATTCAAGTCTCCTATGCAGCACAAAAGGGAACTGCCTCTTTAAGGATCTGGGCAGGCTTGTGTTGCATTGGTAAATGCTCCCACCAGTGAGCTGCTGGTGACTGGGGCAGGGAGGTGGTGAGCAGTGGTGAGCATAGGCTCACAGTGCTGGGGCTTCACAGTCACACAAAGTGCTGGGGCATCAGGTGTGCTGGTTTGAGGATAATTGGAGTATTTTAATGAGAAAAATAGATTATAGGCTGTGACAAGAGAAAAATGGTGATGCCCACTTCACTCATAGGTTTCCTGAGATGTACCAAAGTAAGGACCCAAACATAGATAGGGCAGAGTCACTCTGTGTCTGAGCTCTGACTGTTGGTCTCTCCCTATCCTTGGCTTCTAGCTGGATCTGTGTAACCCAATGAATCAATTCTACTTCTATCCCCCCTCACCGATCTCTCTGATTCACCTTGCACGTAAGGCAGATTCTGGGATAAGGTTGGGAGTTGGGAGAAGGTGGAAAGTTCATAGAATCATAGAATGGTTTAGGTTGGAAGTGACCTCAAAGCTCATCCAGTTCCAACCCCCCTGTGTCATAGGCAGGGACACCTCCCACTAGAACAGGTCACTTAAAGCCTCATCCAACCTGGCCTTCAACACCTCCAGGGAGGGATCAGCTCTGGTTTCTGGGAGACACGTTGTGTTTCTGTATCACTTTTTAACTTACAAATTTCTGTATATAGCTGTAAATATTTGTAATATATTGTAAATATCTGCTTGTATATTGTGCTAAGCTGTGAATATAAAGCTCCATTCCTTAAATTCCAGGTGACTGAGTCTAGTCTGAGTCAATTCAAACTGGGCGGGGAGGTGGGGTGGGAGAAGGTAACTCAAACTATCACACAGGTCCTTCTACCACCTACCACGGGATGGCCTTCTGAGACAGCTTGTATATTTAAGAGCAGGTGGTGGGCTAAAATCAGCCTGTAGACTAGTGTCAGTGGGTAATGCTTATCACTGTTTGCTCGGTGCATTCAGTAAAGCCTTAATAGATACGAATCTTCTTGTGCCCATTAAAGAGCATCTCCTAAGACCACAGCTGTACCACAACACATTAACCAGATCTTCGTGATGGACATCTTCTGACCAGAGCTAAGGTAATGAGTTAGGGACAGTCTGAAGGGAGAAACCAGACCTGCAGTGGGGAAACAACAGGCTTGAATGACCAAAAAATGTAAACACACTTGAAGGAAAGCCTCAAATGTTTATGTCTTCAGTTCGCTTACTTAAACATGTAGCTTGAAGTCTGTTTTGTTAGACACACTTCTTCCTGTCTTTCCTGACAACGATTCTGCCTCTCCTTTCTTCCCCTGTCTGCCAAACATTGCTGCTAACTGACACTGGAAAAGTAAGAGCAGAGAGGAACAAAGGAACTACTGTAGGGGTTTGGGGGGGGGGGGGGGGGGGAGAAAAACAAAGGCACAAAAACAGGGAGTTTTCCTNNNCCAAAAAATAGACAAAACCTTCTTTTTCTTCCAAAAGAAGCCATTTAATAATGACTCGTTCATTCCACAGGGCTCATTGTTCAGCTGACAAACGTGCGTAATGCTCCTCTATGTTGGTGCAGGTGCTGTGAGAGGAGGGTAGAGCACAGCACATAGACAACGTGTCAGTTCCAGCATGTTGCACGGCTTGCAGCACCTACCCTGCCAGCCATGGCACTACTTGCATCTGCAGTTTCAGCCTTCCTTCATGTTTATTTGCATTCTGATGCAGGGTTTTACCTATCAACAAACACCTTTCCAATAACTGAAGGAAATCCTTTGTTAGCCTTTGCTCAGAGTATTGAGAGACTGATGTGTAGAGATGTCTTGACTTTAGTGGGACGAAAGCCATGGGTACAGAATGCAACTGAACTAGTGTAAAGTTACTGGTAGGCACAGATACAAACTGCTGAAGGTCTAAAGAGGTACAACTTGGCAGATGTTTTTATTAGAGATAACAAGTGTCTAGGAGCTAAGCAATGCCAAGTAAAAGGAATGTAAGCTTTGTCCAAGTAAGCAGTTGTATCCTGATAAAGTGTTGCTGAAGCAGCTCTCCAGCCCCTCTGCAAGCTGAGAGCAAAAATCCAATGATGAGCATGGAGAGCACACCAGATCTCCAAGCCTGTCATCACTCTGCACGGCAGCAGAGGCTGAAGGAAGACTGCAGGTAATGGTAGCTCATCAAGACTCTCCTAAAATTACCCTAGATGGAGCTTTCCCAGCTTCCCTCCACAGTCAGTTATGAATTTCTCACTGTGGCTTGCACCATGTTTCTGACATGAACATCTGCTCCAGCAGCTGGCTGATGTCATAAACTCTTGGCTCTGAGAAAGGGGCTGTGGTACAAAAACATCTCACTGGACATACCCATCCGTATGATCAGCTCCCAGTGATCCCTGGGTGAATGCAGGTATGGGACTACCAGTGAGGGTAACCAGAACTGGGAGTCAACCCTGCTCTTGGGGAGTTAGAGCCACCACCATGTGTCTCACCCCTTGGTCTTTGCTGGAACAGAAAACTCTGCTTTCTGCAAGCATTTCACCTCTCTGGTGTGCCCTCCTCCAGTGGTCTTGCAGTGTCATTTACAGGCAGGCTGTAGGACTATGGTTTGAAATAAATTTCTGCTCCCTTGCTTGCTCAGAGGAAGAAACTTTCTCCAGGCCATAGAATCACAGTACAGAATCACAAAACAGTTATGATTGGAAGGGGCCTGTAAAGGTCATCTAGTCCAACCCCACTGCAGCAATCATATATATCCTACAGGGAAAACCTGCAAATCTGATGGATATTGGAGGAAACAGCCAGCTGAAGTATTTAGGGTAATCTGAACAAATAAATCCAAACATGATACTCAGCTTGTGGCATTCCTTAGGGAAAGGGAACATTTTCTCTGTATGAAAACATTGCTCCTAGAGAAAATGCAGCTAGAACAAATGTTCTCCATATGATGCAGTTCCAGATCTCCAGGAGCTTCAGAAAGTTTATTTCACAGAATCACAGAATGTCAGAGGTTGGAAGGGACCTCCGAAGTTCATCCAGTCCAACCCCCCCACCAGAGCAGGATCACCTAGACCAGATCATACAGGAACACATCCACCAATCCCATGAGCCAGTTTTTGGAGGTGTGTTCTGTCCCCTTCTCTATTTTCCCAGCACCCTTTCAAGCATGGCACAGCAAGCTCCATCACTGCCCGTGGCTCCTGTGCTGCAGGCACACAGCCCACCCCTCTGCTTCCCTCTGCTCGTTGCACCATGCAGCATCCCATTAGCCGCGTTCGCAGTGGCGCTCTACTGAGCGCTCATCTCGAGCCATTTGCTTTGCAACCATTAAATTTATAAAACAAGCTTGACCAAACCCCAATCTAATTTGAAACTGTGCTGAAGTACTTTTGTATTTACTTTAGTAATGAAATAAAATTTCGGTTCTGTTTTCAGAGTGATTTATTTCAGCGTCGCTACTGCTACCATACCTCATTTGTGCTTCGTAAATTGCCACAGGCAGGAAAGAAATACCAAAAAAAGAAATTGTTTTCAGCAAATTGCTTCTAAAGAGGATGCTTTCCCCTGCACACTGGCACCTTTTCCAAAAGCTAAGCAGTGCTCCATCTGATGTTTTATAAAAAGTGCCTCATCTTTGGAAGAGAGTGAATGGCCACCTGAGCCCCTCATGATAAAAAGGACATTGAGGTGCTGCAGAGTGTCAGGAGAAGAGCAATGAGGCTTGTGAAGGGTTTGGAGCACATGGCCTACAAGAAGCATCTGAGGGAGCTGGGGTTGCTCAGTCTGGAGAAGGGGAGGCTGAAGGGAGACCTCATTGCTCTCTACAAATACCTGAAGGGAGGATGGAGTGAGGAAGGGGCAGCCTCTTTGCCTTGGTGGCAAGCAACAGGACTAGAGGAAATGGTTTCAAGCTGTGCCAGGGGAAGTTCAGGTTGGATGTTAGGAAATATTTCTTCACAGAGAAGGTTCTCAAACATTGGGATGGTCTGCCCAGGGCAGTGCTGGGGTCACCATCCCTGGAAGTGTTCAATCCAGGTGGACCTGGCACTCAGGGACATGGTTTGGTGTTGACCCTTGAGTGCTAGGTTGAGGGTTGGGCTGGGTGATCTTTGAGTTCACTTCAAACTAGATGCATTCTATGATCTTCTGGTTATCCAGCCCTCTCTGATGTGTCTTAGACTGGATACCTAAATATAGTGCTAAATTAAATCACTTTTGAAGCTGTGGACAAGAGTCATTTAAAAACAGGATATTGATGTGATCAGAATGTGTTCGGCTGGCTTGCAGCACAGTAGCAGTGTGAGACGGCCCCGACAGTCCACGTTTCTAGCCCTAAGCCAGCCAGCAGAATCTGATCTGTTGAAGGCTAGGATAGGTGAAGAGTTCAAGGCAAGACATCTCTATGAAGGAAACAGAAAGGAGGCACCTCAATTCTGAAACTAATTTTCCCCTGGGGTCCATCAGCACCCAGATTTATTAACCTTCCCACCAGGCTGTAAAGCCCATCCATTTCCCAGCTCCAAGCTGCGGCTATTGCTGAGGGTGTGAATCAAGGAGAAGTTATTTATGGATGGTCCTTTGTCAAAGTTTATGCTGTTATTTTTAATTTATGTAGTAGGTGCTCAATGTGCTGCTAAGATGCCTAGACATGCATTTTAAAAATCTGAATGCATAAATAAATAAAATACTCTGTACTCAACCAGACCTGAATTATGTAGTATGGAGAGAGAAATGATGCAGTAGACATTATGGTAAGGACCAAAGGAGCATAGCAGATCAATGCTATCTGTAGAACCAAGAATCCCTCCACTTGAGCAAACGGTACAGAGGAGCCACGGCTGGCAGCCCAAATGTTAGGTGATGTTGCAGTCCCTCATCCAGCCTTTCATTTGAAGGCTGAATTAATGTCTACAGCAACTCACCAAAGCACAGAGCTCTTCCTAAATAAGCTGCATTGCGTAGATGTGTAACACCAGTTGTAGGAAGAGGTAAGGGAAGGGAAGGGAAGGGAAGGGAAGGGAAGGGTCCAACCTAGCACCCAGCCCTAGCCAATGGCACTAAGGGCTCCATCCAGTCT
>VWZI01009941.1:310162-330714 GCA_013396835.1 Psilopogon haemacephalus
AGAGAAGAGAAGAGAAGAGAAGAGAAGAGAAGAGAAGAGAAGAGAAGAGAAGAGAAGAGAAGAGAAGAGATCTTGTCAATGTGTACAAATATCTGAGGGGTGGGTGTCAAGTGGATGGGGTCAATCTCTTTTTGGTGGTCAGCGCAATAGGACAAGGAGCAATGGATACAAACTGGAACATAGAAGGTTTCACCTCAACATGAGGAGAAACTTTTTTTACAATGAGGGTGACAGAGCCCTGGAACAGGCTGCCCAGAGAGGTTGTGGAGTCTCCTTCTCCCAAGACTTTCAAAACCCACCTGGATGCAGACTACCCTAGGGCATCTTCTTGGCAGGGGAGGTTGGACTTGATGATGTCTGGAGGTCCCTTCCGAACTCTAAGGCTCTGTGAATCTGTGAAACCCTGGTCCCTGCGAAACGGTGAGGCCAGCAGCTCACAGGGAAACAGGTTTTCCTCCGATGGGTTAATGGGTTGTGTAAGCCAGGCCTAGCTGCTGGGATGAATCCATCGCAAGGCACCCAACACTTAAAAGGCAGATGTTTAAAGAGTCAAAGGACGTTCAGCAAATAAACATCAGCTGGCCTACCAACAGGATGACTCTGATTGATGATGCAAATCCTGTAGTGCGCGGTAAATGCGGCACACAGTTGTAAATGCGCATAATTAGAGGCAGCATATCATTTGTGCATGTGATGCAACCAGCAGCACACCGCAGATGTAACCAAGAACCACTCTGCTCTGTGATGGGGTATCTATAAACATCTCTAATTGTACATAATAGTGCTGTAGTATGCTGGATAATAGGCCCTACTGACTGGAGAGCTAATCCCAGATAGCATCTCCCAAACAGTGTCCTGATACAGTTGGCTGAACCAGATGAGTGAAAAATAGGGAATAATAAAGACTATCCCTTTTATATCCTTTCATTTTGGGTATGCCTTTGACTCCGTGCAGGACCAGAGGCAGGATGTGTCAGCAGCTCTGCACACATCTTAGAATCACAGAATCATAGAACGGTTTAGGTTGGAAGAGAACTTAAAGATCATCCTGTTCCAACCCCCTGCCATAGGCAGGGACACCTCCCACTAGATCAAGATGCTCAAGACCTCATCCAGCCTGGCCTTGAACACCTCCAGGGAGGGAGCAGCCACATCCTCTCCCTGGACAACCTGTTCCAGTGTCTCACCACCCTCACTGTAAAGAACTTTCTCATAACATCCAGTTTAAATCTCCCCTCTGCCAGTTTAAACCCATTCCCCCCCATCCTGTAATTACAAGGCCTTGTGAATAGTCCCTCCACAGCCTTCCTGTAGACCCCCTTCAGATACTGGAAGGTTACTATAAGGTCTCCTGGAAGCCTTCTCTTCTCCAGGCTGAAAAGTCCCAACTCCCTCAGCCTGTCCTCATAGCAGAGCCTGCTGCAGCCCTCTGATCATTTTCGTGGCCCTCCTCCGGACTCTCTCCAGCAGTTCTATGTCTTGCTGTGGCCCAGGACCACCTGGAGCAGAGGAAGTAGGACTCAGAGGGCACTCGAGGGCCTTTGCTAGACAATATGCAAACTCCACATCATCAAAACCTTCCCAGCAGTGACAGCCTTGATGGATAAGCTTCTGACCTGTGTTTCCCTGGAGGAGGTTTCAACTGCAAACACAACTAATAAACAGTACTGGGCTATCACTTAAGCAAACTGCCTTGGGTGATTTTAGAATCATAGAATCAGACTGGTTTAGATTGGAAGAGACCTCAAAGACCATCCAGTTCCAAACCTCTGCCATAGGCAAGGACACTTCCCACTAGAACAGGACACTCAAGGCCTCATCCAACCTGGCCTTGAACACATCCAGGGAGGGAGCAGACACAACCTTCCTGGGCAACCTCTGCCAGTATCTTGCCACCCTCACTGGAAAAGAACTTCCTCCTAATATCCCATTCAAATCTCCCCTCTGCCAGTTTAAACCCATTCCCCCTCATCCTGTCATTACAAGACCTTGTGAACAGTCCCTCCCCAACCCTCCTGTAGGTCCCCTTCAGATACTGGAAGGCTACTACAAGGTCTCCTCGAAGCCTTCTCTTCTCCAGGCAGAAGAGCCCCAACTCCCTCAGCCTGTCCTCATAGCAGAGGTGCTCCAGCCCTCTGATCATCTTTGTGGCCCTCCTCTGGACCCTCTCCAGCAGTTCCATGTCCTTCCTGTGCTGGGGGCTCCAGAACTGCACACAGTACTGCAGGTGTGGTCTGATGAGAGCAGAGTAAAGGGGCAGAATCCCCTCCCTTGCCCTGCTGCCCACACTGCTCTTGATGCAGCCCAGCACACAGTTGCTCTCAGGGTCACATGTGCACACATTTTTCCAGTTCAATGAGTGTGTCATGGGCTTCAGTGACTACAGACTTTTGCTCAGGCCACTGAGAGCTCCCCCAAAGCCATCAATTCTGTAGAAACTGTGCTGAAGGTTCAGTAATTCAAAAGGCACAAGTGCAGACAACCCACCAGATCTGTGTTGGCATCTCCAGGTTGTACCAGGGGCTTGACTTTGGAAAGCAAAGCCAGCAGCTTCCTCTTTAAAACATTTTCTTTTGAGGATTCCTGTCTGCACTTTTTATTCACCCAGCCCATAGTTCTGGCTGGCATGGATTTTGACAGTGACATGGACAGAGGAATCAGTGCACCCTCAGCAAGCTTGCAGATGACACTAAGCTGTGTGGCACAGTCGACTTCCTAGAGGGCAGGGATCCATCCAGAGGGACCTGGACAGGCTGGAGAGGTGGGCCCAGGCCAACCTCATGAAATTCAACAAGGCCAAGTGTAAGGTCCTGCACCTGGGGCAGTGCAATCCCAAGCACAAATCCAGGCTGAGTGGCAAATGGCTGAGAGCAGCCCTGAGGAAAAGGACCTGGGGGTCTGGGGTGATGAAAAGCTCAACATGAGCCTGCAGTGTGCACATGCAGCTCAGACAGCAACTGTGTGCTGGGCTGCATCAAGAGCAGTGTGGCCAGCAGGGCAAGGGAGGGGATTCTGCCCCTTTACTCTGCTCTCATCAGACCCCACCTGCAGTACTGTGTGCAGTTCTGGAGCCTCTAACACAAGAAGGACATGGAACTGTTGGAGAGGTCCAAAGGAGCCCACGAAGATGCTCAGAGGGCTGGAGCAGCCCTGCTATGAGGATAGGCTGAGAGAGTTGGGGCTCTTCTGCCTGGAGAAGAGAAGGCTTCAAGGAGACCTTATAGTAGCCTTCCAGTATTTGAAAGGGGCATACAGGAGGGCTGGGGAGGGACTATTCACAAGGTCTAGTAATGACAGGATGAGGGGGAATGGGTTTAAACTGGCAGAGGGGAAATTTAAATGGGATATTAGAAGGAAGTTGTTTCCAGTGAGGGTGGTGAGACAGTGGCACAGGTTGTGCAGGGAGGTTGTGTCTGCTCCCTCCCTGGATGTGTTCAAGGCCAGGTTGGATGAGGCCTTGAGTGACCTGTTCTAGTGGGAGGTGTCCCTGCCTATAGCAGGGGGTTGGAACTGGATGATCTTTGATGTCCCTTCCAACCTAAACCATTCTATTATTCTATGGTGAGCAGCCCTCCCTGAGCATATTTTCTGTGGGCATCAGAGCATTTCCCCAGAATGTTCCAGGCTGTGCCAGGAGGCAGCCTGTGGGCAAAGGAGACATTGTATGTGCTCCTGGTCTTAAGAATAAGCAGAGAAAAAACATGAAACAAGAAAGGTTCTCACTTCTCACCTACAGCTCCAGCTCACATGGGTCACTCAGAAGCACCTGGCTCCAGCAGCAGAGAACGTTTCAGAGGACAGGGACAGAGCACAGAGGGCAGTTCACACCAGCACAGACTATTGCTGGCACCACAGCTGGGACAGGTAGCACAGTCCACAGCATCCTGCCAAGTCTTTTGTTCCTGTCAGACTGTTCCCCTACCTACATTCCCCTGCGATGCTGTGATTCATGCCCCCACCGCCCCACTGGAAACAAACACTCGCTGTGGCAAGAGACACTGTCCTCTACTTTCCACCTTCTGGTTTCCGGTGATGGATGATGCCAGCTTGAGCAAGAAGGAGGATGTATTCGCCATTAAGTGCACCATCCAAAATGCCTGAAAGGTGTGCATGGAAGCTGTAATTGGTGGAGGCATCGATCTCATTTTCTGATGGTGAAGCAACGCGAAGCATCCTTCTGCCTAAGAGAGGATGTCAGAACGCGTTGCACAACTCCAAAGTTTTATTCCATTTGTTTTGAAAGAAGTCATTAGGAACCAGATGGCTCAGGGATTTGGTAATGGAACGTCAAACCACCTCTCATCTCTCCATCGACCATTCAAACAGGACCTGTGGTATTAGTCAGAGAAAACCATCAGATTACTTGCTGGTGTCTTATGCAAAATGGGATGGCCAACGTCTTCTGTGGCCCAGCTCCAGCTGATCGTATTTTCCAGTTGGAATGGCAGGGATTTTGTTCCCAGCTGTTTGGCTTTCACCTTTTAAATAATCGGTCCTTCTGGACTGTGGGCTGCACTTAGCTCCTTGCTGGGTCAGGACTGGACAGACTGTGTGCTGTGTCCCATTCTGGGCCACTCAGTTTAAGAAAGATGTTGAGGTGTTTGGATGCATCCAGAGAAGGGCACCAAGGCTGTTGAGGGGGCTGGAGCACAGCCCTGTGAGGAGAAGCTGAGGGAGCTGGAGGTGTGCAGCCCGGAGAAGAAAAGGCTGAGGGAAGACCTAATTGCTCTCTACAAAGAAGGGCACCAAGGCTGTCGAGGGGGCTGGAGCACAGCCCTGTGAGGAGAAACTGAGGGAGCTGGGGGTGTGCAGCCTGGAGAAGAACAGGCTCAGGGAAGACCTAATTGCTCTCTACAAAGAAGGGCACCAAGGCTGTCGAGGGGGCTGGAGCACAGCCCTGTGAGGAGAAGCTGAGGGAGCTGTGGTTGTTAAGCCTGGAGAAGAACAGGCTTGGGGAGACCTAATTGCTCTCTACAAAGAAGGGCACCAAGGCTGTCGAGGGGACTGGAGCACAGCCCTGTGAGGAGAAACTGAGGGAGCTGTGGTTGTTAAGCCTGGAGAAGAACAGGCTCAGGGAAGACTTCATTGCTCTCTACAACTACCTGAAATGAGGCTGTAGCCAGGTGGGGATCGGTCTCTTCTCCCAGGCACCCAGTGACAGAATGAGGGGATACAGTCTCAAGCTGCACTAGGGCAGGTTCAGGCTGGATGTTAGGAGGAAGTTCTTCACAGAAAGAGTGACTGGCATTGGAATGGGCTGCCCAGGCAGGTGGTGGAGTCACTGTCCCTGAAGGTGTTTAAAAGTAGGCTGGATGAGACCCTTAGTGCCATGGTTTAGTTAATTAGAAGGTGTTGGGGGATAGGTTGGACTCAATGACCTCAAAGGTCTTTTCCAACCTGGTTAATTCTGTGATTCTGTGACTGTTGCCTTACCCCTGATGTAATGCCTGTCAGTGATGTGAGCAAGGGACAACTCAGAAACATGTCTTCATATGTACATACTTTAGGAGTGAAAGTACCTTATGCAAGATACTTGGCCAATACTGCTCAAACAGAAGAGCATGTCAGAACAGATCTGTGGCTTTATCATGACAACTCAGGGGGAAAACTACTGAAAGTAAGACAAGTGGTGAAACTGCAGAGCAAAGATGTGCTTTGAAGATAAATTTAAAGGGCAGCCCTCAAATACATCAACTGTGTGAGCAGTCTGGGACAGGTTTTCACCACAGATGGTACTACCCAGCACAGAGGAGCATTAGCTGATAGGAGGCAGTGAAGCAATCCATCAGTGCACGGCACAGCAAGTGTGGGAGTTGCTGTTCCACCCGGACTGCAGTGAGTTACCACATTTCACCTGATCTGGGATAAGAAGACCTGCACCATGGTAAATGCAAGAGAACCAGAGGTAGCGCCAGTGACAAAGCACTTTCATCATTCTTTCTGCTTAGTGGAGATGCTTTGTGATTTTCAATTGCTATGCTGCCAGCTGGAGTATGAGGGAAGGGAGTGGTAAGAGAATATCCTCAGCTGAGGCCATGGTTAGGTCCACACAGAGGCTGAACAAAATGACAGATCAAACAGGTGCTCTGTTACAGTGAAGGGAATGGCAATAACAGAACAACAGAGGCTCGGAAGGAAATAATTGTAAATATGCTTCAGAAACACAGGAGAAGAGGAACGAGACAGGACAGAAAAGCAGAGAGAAATGTGTCTTTGGTCCGTTCAACTTTTCCCACTCGTGCCAAACCTCTGCTGTGTAAACTGTGGCCCTCATCCTGGGCAGCTGAAGTAATGAAGCCTTTAGGGAATGCAAACACTCTCCCAGTGCGCCATCCTGACCCTGAGGACAGGACCAGACTCCTGAGCAGTCATTCGACACTTGGTGGAAGACAGAGCATCTCTGACACCCGAGCACTTTGTGCCTAATCTGCTCAGGTACAAGTGTCAGGAAACCTGTAAAATTGCTTGCAAGCCTTTGCAAAAGCCATGAGCAGTCCCATCTACAGCTGCATTATGAGCTTGGGTGTGATCCTTACCGTGCCTGGCTTCCTACCAGCCATTACCCTTTTTATGGGGCTTTGGGCAAGGCAGGGTCAGTCAATGCTCTAACAGTGCTCTTGAAAGAGATGGAGTGGGCAAATAACAGCTACTGGCAGCTCAAAGGTGTGGTGGCAACCAGTAGCCAGGAATAACAAGGCAAGAATAACTACCTGAAAATTATGGTACATAGAATCACAGAATTATAGAATGGTTTAGGTTGGAAGGGACCTCAAAGATCATCCACTTCCAACCCCCCAGCATAGGCAGGGACACCTACCACTAGATCAGGTATCCCAAGGCCTCATCCAACCTGGCCTTGAACACCTCCAGGGAGGGAGCAGCCACAACCTCCCTGGGCAGCCTGTGCCAGTGTCTCACCACCCTCACTATGAAGAACTTCCTCCTAACATCCAGTTTAAATCTACCCTCTGCCAGCTTAAACCCATTACCCCTCATCCTATCATTATAAGACCTTGTGAATAGTCCCTCCCCAGCCCTCCTCTAGGCCCCTTTCAGATACTGGAAGGCTACTATAAGGTTTCCTCAAAGCCTTCTCTTCTCCAGGCTGAAAAGCCCCAACTCCCTCAGCCTGTCCTCATAGCAGAGGTGCTGCAGCCCTCTGGAGGGTCTATACTGATCTCTAGGGAAGGAAAATGAGCTTAAGTTGTGCTAGGGAAGTTTAGATAGGATATTGGGAAAAACATATTTACTGAGAGAGTGGTGAGGTGTTGGAACAGGCTGCCCAGGTAGGTGGTGGAGTAACCATCCCTGGAGGTGTTGAAGAAGAGTGTAGATGTGGCATTCCATGATATGGTTTAGTGGTCATGGCAGTTGGGCTACAGCTGGACTTGATGATCTTAAAGGTCTTTTCCAACCTTAGTGATTCTAAGATTCTATGATTTACAGCTGATGGAGCAAAAGGGAAGCTGCACTAGCTTGGGCTGTGCAGCTGTAACTGCAGGGAGCAGCCAGATCCTCTCTCCCAGATGAATACCAATATATATTACAAAGCAGAAAGAGCCTGCAATGTTTCTAATAGAGACAAAATTCACTGCCCTGCCTTCCTGTAAGCCTCAATAAAGTAATGTGAAAGAGGGAAAAAAAATAAAAAGAGGTATGATCTCATGCTTGATGCTTTATCTAAAGTGAGTTGCTGATTTCAGTCCAGCTCTTAGTGGGCAGATCTTGACTTGATATCTGTGTGGCTCTGATCTGCTGGTGTTACAGGGAGAAAAACTGTGGCACTGAGGGCCCAGACCTTCCTTGGGGAAGTCACTGGGCTTGTGCAACAGAGGAAACAGATCTGAAGGGAGAGAGATTGGAGGGTTTTAAAGAAAATTATTTATAGAGGTAGTCCTTCCTGAGCGAGAGATTAGATTTACTCTTGAAGTAGTCTTGCTGTGTGGTTATGTGCCAGTGGGCAGATCTTGACTTGATACAGAATCATAGAATCATAGAATGGTTTAGGTTGGAAGAGACCTCAAAGATCATCCAGTTCCAACCCCCCACCATAGGCAGGGACACCTCCCACTAGATCAGGACACTCAAGACCTCATCTAGCCTGGCCTTGAACACATCCAGGCAGGGAGCAGACACAACCTCCCTGGGCAACCTGTTCCAGTGCCTCGCCACCCTTACTGTGAAGAACTTGGTATCTGTGTGGCTCTGATCTGCTGGTGTTACAGGGAGAAAAACTGTGGCACTGAGGGCCCCGACCTTCCTTGGGGAAGTCACTGGGCTTGTGCAACAGAGGCAACAGATCTGAAGGGAGAGAGATTGGAGGAGTTTAAAAAAAAAATATTTATAGAGGTAGTCCTTCCTGAGCGAGAGATTAGATTTACTCTTGGAGTAGTCTTGCTGTATGGTTATGTGCCAGTGAGGGGTAGGAAAAAAACACCTGCTTGTAGAAGCAAGATATTCCACAACTGCAAATTCCACTTAAAAATGAAAGACACAAAGGTAAGAGGAAGTAATTCAGAGGAAAGCCAGCTAAAGAACAGCTGAAAATACATTTAAACCCACCCTGAAAAGGATTGTACCCTTAGGACTAGAGGTTCTGTTTCAAGAGGCTTTGCTTGCATTGATGTGACTGTGCTACTGTTTCATCCTTCTTGTCTGCTCGGGGCAATGAAGTTGGTGAAGGAAGGGTCGTGAGAAAAAGTCTTATCAGGAGTGGCTGAAGGAGCTGGGGAAAAAAAAAGGAGACTGAGAAGAAACCTTATCTGACTCTCCACAACTACCTGAAGGAGGTTTTAGAAAGGTACATGTTGGTCTCCTCTCATGAGTCACAACTGATAGGACAAAAGGAAATGGCATCAATGGAAATGGCCAGGGAAGGTTTAGAGTAGGTGGAACAGGCTGTTCCAGTAGATTGGAACAGGCTGCCCAAGGAAGTGGTTGAATCTCCATCCCTGGATGTATTTAAAATCGATCTAGATATGTTGCTTAAGGAGATGGTGTAGTAGTGGTTCTAGTAGAGTTAGGTAATGGTTGCACTCGATAATCTTAAAAGTCTTTTGCAACCACAGTGACTCTGAGATCTGCTTTCCATCCCCAAAGTCTTGTACCAGGCAGGGGAGGAGAAGGAGCCACCTTAATCAGCAGTGAGGCAGAGGGCTGGGGCAAGGGGAATGCAAGACTGAGGGCAGATATGGTTTTGCTATCCACAGGTGAATGCCCTGTGAGCTGCCACCATGGGACAAGGACCAAAGTGTACCCTGGAGAGGCAGACAGTTCTTCTCTGCCCTGGCTGTGGCAGAGAGCATCAATACGACAAATATCCCTCTACAATCTTGGCTGTTATCAATCTTGCATATTTATCATATTAAAGAGCTGGGGCTCTTTAGCTTGGAAAAGAGGAGACTGAGAGGTGACCTCATCAATGTTTATAAATATTGTAAAGGGTGAGTGCCAGGAGGATGGAGCCAGGCTCTGCTTGGTGATGCCTGATGACAGGACAAGGGGGAGTGGGTGGAAGTTGAGGCATAGGAAGTTCCATGTAAATATGAGGAGGAATTTTTTTTCTGTCCAGGGGGCTTGTGGAGATATTCAAGACCTGTCTGCATGCATTCCTGTGTGATCTGGTATAGGTGATCCTGCTCTGGCAGGCAGGTTGGACTGGATGATCTTTGGAGGTCCCTTCCAGCCCCTGATGTGGCGGTTTAAGCAGTTACCTGCCCCACCACACCTTTTGATATAAACCCCGGATAGGACTCAGAACACTGGAAGTTAGTAAATGAAGCTTTATATTTACAGCAATACACAATATACAAGCAGATATTTACAAGGTATAACAGATATTTACAGATATATATTGTAAAAAGGTAATACAGAAACACCACAGCCCTCTCAGAGATCAAAATCCCTAAGAGGAGTAACCAACCACCCCCTACCACCTTTTCCCCCTTCCCCAATCTTATCTCACCACCTGTTGATGCTGCAGATAAGCTGAGGTAGATTGGCCAGGGGGGTTAGGAGTAGGAAAGAAGTTAGTAGAATTATTGAAAACTAGCTACCAAGGCAGAGAGACAAAGGAATGATGCAAGAGAAGCAACTGCAGCTCAGCGAGGTCTGAAACCGTCCGACTATCTATATTTTGGTTATAACTTCTGAAACAACTTTTTTTTTTTCTTTCTCAGTAAAGCTCTGGGTGAAGTGCCATACTGTGTTTTCCTCTCTCAGCCAATAGTCTAATTTCTCACTCAAATTCTCCAATTAGTTCCAACCAGCACACCTGCCATTCTGTGGCTCTGTGATCATCTTTGTATTTTCTTTACTTTAATCTCCCCCATTTGCATATATGCGGGTCCCACTGACACCAATTTGCCATGAAGCAATTGCGTTGTCACCCTAGCAGTGAAAAAACTGCTCTGTTGATCTGGAGACCTACGGAGGCACCATGCCTGAAAGACCTCATTTTAACCTAGCAGGCCGAACAGGGCAGCAGATAAATTAGCCTATGTATGATTGCATGCCGAAATACATTGATTTACGGTTTTCCCCGTTCGGCCTGACAACTTATCTAAGTAGGCTCCTGTCTGTTAGAAGACAGCTTGCAGACACGACGCAGGTGACAGGGCCACTGCAAACACAAAGCAGCACCGCGGAGAGCGAGGGATAGAAAACACCGCAGAAGGGATTAAAGAAGATAAAAGAGAGGGTTAAAAATAAACAGGAGCGGGGAGTCCAAATGGCACAGCTCTCAAAGTTCATGACAGGACGAGGGGTAATGGGTTTGAACTGGCAGAGGGGAGATTTAAACAGGATGTTAGGAGAAAGTTCTTCACAGTGAGGGTGATGAGGCACTGGAACAGGTTGTCCAGGGAGGTTGTGGCTGCTCCCTGCCTGGAGGTGTTCAAGGCCAGGCTGGATGAGGTCTTGAGCGTCCTGATCTAGCGGGAGGTGTCCCTGCCTATGGCGGGGGGTTGGAACTGGATGATCTTTGAGGTCTCTTCCAACCTAAACCATTCTGTGATTCTATGATTCATCCCATTCTCTTCTTCCCGTTCTAACTGCTAAGTCACTACAGGGGAAAAAGAAAAAAAGCAGTGACTGATCTGCTGTCGTTCACTGTCTCATCTTTAGGTCCTCATTAACAATTCCTCTGCCAGTTTTTACGTCCTGTGCTTCCGAGTGTCCCAATCATGCTGTGGTGGCTTGGGATGCCTGAGGAGCACAGACCATATCTTCCTCTGTGTCTTGAAAAAAACATGCTTCCTTGGACATGGATCATCACAAGTGGGTGATTGGAACAGCTTTCAAGCCACTGCCAATGTTGCAGGCCCTACCATTGCTTTTCCCATATGTGCTGTCAGTCCTGGTCAACAACAGAAAGACTTGAGAAGGACTAATTTTTTTTTTTTTTAAAAAAGCTTCCTATGAAGGGTCCTGTAAGTCAGACCTGTGCCAGAAAGGCTTTAGCTGTGTAAACTAAAGCTCAGCACTTTTTCTCACCAGCAGCACACGATGCCAGAAAGATGAAGCTGGAAGAGCTGTAGCAACATTACTTGCTACAGGGAGGACATTGTGGTGTTGGAACACGTCTGGAAAAGGGCAACAAGGCTTGTGAAGGGCCTGGAGCACATGGGCTATGAGGAGCATCTGAAGGAGCTGGGGTTGGTCAATGTGGAGAAGAGGAGGCTGAGGGGAGATCTCATTGCTCTCTGCACCTACCCAAAGGGAGGCCAGAGTGAGGAGGGGGCAGACTCTTCTCCTTGGTGGCAAGCAACAGGAATAGAGGAAATGGTTTCAAGCTGCCCCAGGGGAGGTTCAGACTGGATGTCAGGAAAGATTTCCTCACAGAGAGGGTTCTCAAACATTGGGATGGCCTGCCCAGGGCAGTGGTGGAGACACCATCTCTGGAGGTGTTTAAGCAGCCTGTGGACCTGACACTTAGGGACATGGTTTAGTGTTGATCCTTCAGTGCTGGGTTGAGGGTTGGACTGGGTGATCTTTGAGGTCTCTTCCATCTGGATGTATTCTGTGATTCTGTGATTACCATGGACTTAACATTAGATTTTATATAAAATAATATTAATATTTTGGTACAGCACCTAATGCCATCTTAGCCCCAGTGGCTTATAAATATTAACTGCTGTTTTTTCAGTGAAAGCCAAAGACAGAAAGCTGAAGATTTATAGAAATACTTCACTGGAGAACTGACTACCCAGAGGGTTCAAAAGGGATGTGTGACTTGTCCCTCAGCAAAGGCTGGTGCCCGGAAGCACTCTGGCTCTGCAGGGGAACTTGCAAAGTCAGTCTGTATGAGGTTGAAGAAGAAATTTACTCCTCTCTACCTGCAGTGTACATAGACCAGCAGGGTCATGGCTCAGTCTCTGGGAGCAGCTTCACTGGAACTCCTCAAAGAAGCCTTGTACCAACCTCCTAGCCCACATTTTGTGCTTTTCCTTCCCTGAGAGAAGCCCAAGGGTCTTTATGAGGCTCTTCCCCTCCACTCCCCGCTGGGAACAACCTCTGTGCCCTGCTGGGCACGAGGGCAGAGCTCAGAGCAGGGCACAACTCTCTCTCAGGACATGAGGACACACAGACCTGCAGCTATGGGTGTTTCTGTCATTGCTAGGGTTAGTTTTGGGGGTTTGCAGTGGTCGACATCAAATATTGCCACTTGGAGGTATACGAAATGTGCTACAGAGAAGTCTCTGGGTAAAGCCTTGTGTAAAAAAGGTGGTTCTAAAAATGCCCCAATGCCACACACGGTTCCTGTGAAGATTGTGGCCTTGACACCAGAGGAACTAGGAGGAAAGCTGAGGCTTTCCCTGTGTACCAAAGTGTGCTGGTTTGAGTTAGTTGGAGGATTTGAATGAGAAATTAGACTATAGGCTGAGAGAGGAAAGCACTGATGGTGCTACTTCACTCATAGCTTTACTGAGAAAGAAAAAAAAATATGTTTTAAGGGTTGTAACCCAAATATAGATAAGTCAGACTGTTTCAGACCGCTTTGGGCTGTGGCTGCTCTTGCATGGCTCTTTCTCCCTGCCTTTTGTAGCTGAATCTGAATAATTCCACTAACTTCTTTCCTGCTGCTAATTCCCCCTGGTTGATCTACCTCCACCTATCTGCTGCATGAAACAGATGGTGAGATAAGACTGGGGAACTGGGGAAGCTGGTAGGGGTGGTTAGAGACCCCTCTTAGGGATTTTGATCTCTGAAAGGGGTGTGGTGTTTCTATATTACCTTTTTTCACTTTATATAGCTGTAAATATCTGTTATACGTTGTAAATATCTGCTTGTATATTGCGCAAAGCTTCATTTATTAACTTCAAGCCGGCTGAGTCCTAGCCTGGGCTATTTCAAAGTGTGTGTGGCGGGGGCAGGGGCAGCTAACTGCCAAGCAACCACACAAAGCACCAGTGGAAATCTCTTCTTGGCACGCATACATGCCCTGAGGTGAAATATGTGCTGCATAGAGGTGTGCAACCACTGCCTAAAAGCTCACCCGTGCTCCCCCAGACTGCATACTCAATCTCAGGCCCCTTTTACTAATGATGCACTGGTTCCTTGCTGCATGGAGAGACCATGAACTTTCAATCTTCAGCCACCCTACAGTGATGAGCAAGAAAAGCCTATTTTAAAAAGCAGCATGTGTCACTGAGTACACTGGTGCCCTAACTCGTTCAGTGTCAGGCACCAGAAAGGTTGAGACCACTGCTGTGATAAGAAATCTTACCTTTGTCCAGGAGGAAGGCAATGGCCACTGCAGCTGACCACCTATCAGAAGCATCATGTGGGCTTCCTGCTTCTGCTTGGTTATTGTGGCACACCAGCATGTAGCGACACTACAGGCTTGGGGTAGTGTGGCTGGAAAAGCTGCCTGGCAGAAAAGGACCTGGGGGTTGTAATAGACAAACAAGTCAGTATGAGCAAGCAGTGTGCCCAGGTGGCAAAGAAAGTCAATGGCAACCTGGCTTGGATTAGCAATGCTGTGTCCAGCAGGGCTAGGAAGGTGACTGTCCCCTTGTACTCGGCTCTGGTGAGGCCACACATCAAGTGTTGTGTTCGGTTTTGGGTACTTCATTACAAGAAGGATGTGGAGGTGCTGGAGTGAGTGCAGAAGAGGGCAACGAAGCTGGAGAAAGGCCTTATAAAGAGTGACTGAGGGAGCTGGGGCTGTTCAGTTTGAGGAAGAGGAAGCTAAGGAAGAGGAAGCTGAGGGGAGACCTCATGGCTATCTACAGCTACATTACAGAGAGGCTGCTGCTGGTCTCTTCTCACAGGTTATTAGTGATAGAACCAGAGGGAATGGCCTCAAGCTGCAACTGGGTGGGTTTAGATTGGACATTAGGAAACATTTTTTTTTCCTAGCAAGAGTGGTCAGGCATTGGAACAGACTGCCCAGGGAGGCAGTGGAGTCACCAGCCCTGGATGTGTTTAAGAGTTGTTTGGATGTGGTACTTGAGGATACGGTTTAGGAGTGAACTTTGTAGAGTAGGGATATTGGTTGGACTTGATGATCCTGGGGGGTCTTTGCCAACCTGAATGTTTCAGCAATTCTGTAATCTGAAGAGGGTGGGGGGCCTGAGAATGCCTCTCTTGACACTCTAACTATCATTTATTTGATCATCTCTTGCCTTAGATCTTATGAAAGTATTTCAGGCACGATGCAGTTTTCTCTAGTGGACCAATAAAGTAAGTGTCCATGTGTTTTCAGTGCAAGCATTTTAGCAAAGAGTCCGGTACAAAGAGAATCCCTGGGAAGCTGGCACTGAGAAAACACTGTTCATGTCCTGATCATTTGAAACTGCTTGTGTCAGGCAAGTGGGAACAACTCAGCTGCCTGGAAGACAAGGAGGGAAGGGGAGGAGTTGGAGGCAGAGAGTGCTGCTGTGAAGGCAGAACCACAGAACTGTTTCCTAGCTCCCTCAGACGTTCCTTGTAAGTCTTGTACTTGGTATTCTGTGTTTGCTGGGGTGGGGGGGAAGGACTGCTGCTGTGAGGAACAACAGTGGGCAGCTCAGAGCTCATCTTCTTCTGTTTCGTTTGGAGGCAGAGTGAGAGCACAGAGACATTGTTCAGGCATCCAGAGGGATGATCCTCTTCCTGAAGCTGGAGCCCAGGCTTTGATATGCAGCAGCAAAAGAGTCTTACCCTGTGGTTCGGAAAATACTCAGAGCCAAGGACTGTGCTTTGTGTTCTCCACTTCTGATGGTCAGCACTGTGCACCACAAGGCCTTGCAATGCCCTGCTACATGAGCATTCCCACCTCTTCTCAGGTTTCACACTATCCATGTCCCGTGGAGGACATCCTTCCAACCCTGCCCATTGCTCTGCCCCAGCATGAACACAGCCTTTTGATCAGACCAGAAGCGTGACAGTATTGTAGCTCAAACAGCATTTCTGTCTGCAGCTGCTGCAAGTCAGATCTTTTCACCTGCAACATTCCAACTTGGCATCCACAGATACTCCTCTCCTTTCAGTTGGCTGGTTCAGTCCTGCCAGCCTCCACTGGTTTGGCTTCTCTGCAGCATTTGCATGATGTAGAAGCATCCTTCTCTCTCCCCCTGTCCAACCTAGGTGCTTGATTCTTCCAAATTCTTCAGCACAGCAGTGTAATTCATTTTATTTATTCATGGCCTTACCTGCTGGGAGGGTTAGTTTGTGCTCTCACAGGCTGAGCCTCTCTACAGCCATTTCCCCCTGGTCTTTGAACTTCACACGACCCCTTGCATCAAGCCTTATACCTGCAGTATCTTGATTTTCCACTTTGTCCCTTCTGTCAAGACACTGTCCTCCTCCTTTCATGATTTACCTCTCTTTCTTGACAAGCTTTTATTCTTTCTCACGCATTAATTCTGTGCCTTCCTTAAATCTCTCCCAGAAGGTCTCAGCCCAAACCCTTCTTGTAACACTGTCTTACTACAGGCTTTGTTCCTAAAACCATAAAGGTATTTCTACAGCCTGAGATCACTTGACAACCATTTCTCCCTTACCCATAGAAAAAGAAAAAGAAAAAAAAAAAGAAGTATGGAAATCTTCCTTTCCTGTTGACATAGAATCATGGAATCAGTCAGGGTTGGAAGGGACCACAAGGATCATCTAGTTCCAACCCCCCTGCCATGACCAGGGGCACACTACCCTACATCAGGCTGCCCACAGCCTCATCCAGCCTGGCCTTAAACACCTCCAGGGATGTGGCCCCAACCACCTTCCTGGGCAACACATTCCAGGCTCTCACTACTCTCCTGGTGAAGAACTTCCGTTTCACATCCAGTCTGAATCTCTCCACCTCCAGCTTTGCTCCATCCTGCCTAATCCTGTCACTACTTGATAAAAAAGTCCCTTCCCAGCTTTTTTGTAGACTCCCTTCAGATACTGGAAGGCCACAATAAGGTCACTTGGGAGCCTACTCTTCTCCAAACAGAACATCTCCCACTCTTCCAGTCTGTCCTCATAGGAGAGGTGCTGCAGCCCTCTGATCATCCTCGTGGCCCTTCTCTGGACACGCTACAGCATGTCCACATCCCTCTTGTAATTGGGGCTCCAGAACTGGATGCAGTACTCCAGGTGGGGTCTCACCAGGGTGAAGTAGAGGGGAAGAATCACCTCCCTCGACCTGCTGGCCACACTTCTCCTGATGCAGCCCAGGATCTGCTTGGCTTTCTGGGCTGCAAGTGCACAGTGCTGGCTCATGTTGAGCTTCTCGTCCACCAGCACCCCCAAGTCCCTCTCCTCAGGGCTGCTCTCCAGCCACTCACTGCCCAGACTCTATTTGTGTTTGAGATTGCTTTGACCCAGATGCAGGACCTTGCACTTGGCTTTGTTGAACTCCATGAGGTTGGCTTGTGCCCACCTCTCCAGCCTGTCCAGGTCCCTCAGGATGCCATCCCTGCCCTCCAGCCTGTCTGCTGCACCACACAGCTTGGTGTCATCAGCAAACTTGCTGAAGGTACACTCAATGCCTCTGTCCATGTCACCCACAAAGATGTTGAACGAGACTGGTCCCAGGACTGATCCCTGAGGGACTCCTCTTGTCACTGGTCTCCACCTGGACATGGACCCATTGACAGCCACTCTTTGGGTGTGGCCATCAAGCCAGTTCTTTATCCATCTGGTGTTCCACCCATCAAACCCATGTTTCACCAACTTGGAGACCAGAAGTGGTGCAGGACAGTGTCAAAGGCTTTGCTCAGGTCCAGGTAAATGATGTACCGCACTCCATGCTGAAGCTTCTACCATGCATTTTCACAGCTAATCTAACTGCAAATGACTAAGGATGTCCTGCTTACCACAAGGAGTGGAGGAGCTCTTTTTCTGCCACCAATTGCTTGTGTGTGGTTCTTGGCCATAGCTGAGCCTCCTCCAGCAGCTCTCTGTGTTTGCAGCATTTAGGTTCCTCCTGAAAGGGTCTGGCTGCATAAATGGGATCCTCTCATCCCTCCCCAGTTTAAAGCTGTTTTTTGACATTGAGCTGAGTGCAGATCATCCTAATTCATGGTCCAAGAGCCAGCAGCTGCCCCTCACAGTGTCCAGGCCAGGGACATGTCCATATCTGGTGCTCGCCACACTGCAAGAACATCCCTTTGGGGATTGCTCTTCTTGCTGCTTCAAAGGCAATGTGTTGCACTGGCCACCTGAGTGCTCTGGTGCCAGCTGCCCAGGGAGGTGATGGAGTCTCCATCCCTGGAGGTGTTCAAGAAAAGACTGGATGGAGCACTTAGTGCCATTGACTAGGGCTGGCTGATAGGTTGTAGTGGATGATCTTGGAGGTCTCTTCCAACCTGGCTTATTGTATTGTATTGTATTGTATTGTATTGCATTGTATTTTATTGTCTTGTCTTGTCTTGTCTTGTCTTGTCTTGTCTTGTATTGTATTGTATTGTATTGTATTGTATTGTATTGTATTGCATTGTATTTTAGTGTCTTGTCTTGTCTTGTCTTGTCTTGTCTTGTCTTGTCTTGTCTTGTCTTGTCTTGTCTTGTCTTGTCTTGTCTTGTCTTGTATTGTATTGTATTGTATTGTATTCTATTCTATTCTATTCTATTCTATCCTATCCTATTCTATCCTATCCTATCCTATCCTATCTCCTAATTAACAGCAATAGAAAGAACATATGGCACCTTCTCCCTTTAGTGCACCAAACTGAAGTTTGATATTATTCTCTGCTCTTTGTAACCAGCAGGTTTAAATTACATCAGAGGCTTGAAGATCCACAGGGCACATCAGCCCTCATAGTGCAGGGCAAGCAAAATAAACACAGCTGAGCTCACAACCCAGTGACTCATTATTGGAGAAGCTTTACACTGAGGAATTGGCTCTTAGTCAGGGTATATGCAAGAGCTAGAGCATTCCTCCTCTTGCAGAGACAACTGGAAGGCTGAGATAGGGCTGTCAGGGAATGCCAAGGTGTTTAGACTACATCTGGAACTAAACTACACCAACTGCTCTATCACTCAGTGCCTCCCCAGCAGAGAAATCAGGGAAAAAAAGAGATTCACAGGTTGAAATGAAAATGCATTTAACTAAATATCCAAATTGATACCAACATCAACACAAAGAACATAAATTCTTACTCTTCCAAGCAAAGGTGCAGCAGTCATACTAAACACGAGCAAGTCCAGAGGATGCTCAGAGGGTTGGAGCACCTCTGCTATGAGGACAGGCTATGAGAGTTGGGGCTTTTCAGCCTGGAGAAGAGAAGGCTTTGAGGGGGCCTTGTAGTGTTCTTCCAGTATCTGAAGGGGGCCTACAGGAGGGCTGGGGAGGGACTATTCACAAAGTCTTATAATGACAGGATGAGGAGTAATGGGTTTAAACTGCCAGAGGGGAAATTTAAATGGGATATTAGAAGGAAGTTGTTTCCAGTGAGGGTGGTGAGACACTGGCACAGGTTGCCCAGGGAGGTTGTGGCTGCTCCCTCCCTGGAAGTGTTCAAGGCCAGGTTGGATGAGGCCTTGAGTGACCTGTTCTGGTGGAACCTGCCTATGGCACAGAGGGGTTGGAACTGGATGATCCTTGAGGTCCCTTCCAATCTAAACCATTCGATGATTCTAATCCTCAAGAGCAGCAGAAGAAAACCCACCAGAATGAGGAAAAGCCCAGGGAAGAGGACCCTCTCTTCCTAGCAAATGGAAAAGCCCAGGGAAGAAGACCCTCACTTCACAGCCATCTTCTTCCTTTATACTGAGTGTGATGCTGTGGTATGGGCTAAATCTATGACCCAGCTGAAATCAGATGACTTCAAACTGCTAATGACCTGCAGCCAATGGCTAGCCTTTGATTCTGTCCAACCAAAAGCAGGACACAAGATACCAGAGTTTCGCTTTGAGGGGGGGATGGAAAAAAAGAGTCTCCAGAATAGCTGGAATAAAAAGAGGGGAAAGAAAATCAGACTTTGTGGATATAATTTATTATTAAAGTATTTGCATTTTCATGTTCAATCACATAGGCAGGGGATTAAATGCACATTAATCATTGAAAAACTTCAGGATAAATACTCAGCTGCATGGAAACAGCCTCCAGATTTCTATTCCAAGGCAAACTGCTGAAGAGGATGTTGAGAAATAGCCAGCATGCTGAAGAGTTGCCGAGAAATGAGTACAAGCTAAAGTTCAATTTTACAACAGGATCTGGGCTGTTAGCCCTGTAATTCCTGTGAATAACCTCTGGCTCCAGTGGATTTACAGCCTGACCTAAACAAGTGCTCAGGTTTCTGCTTGCCTTCTGCACAGGAGCACACACCTCATCCTTCATATTCAACAGAGCTATGGAAATTTATTTTAGGTTTCCTTCGTTTGTTTGCTCTCACCTGGAAACTCTGCTTCACGGTAGAGTCGTTTATTTCCACTGAGAATACCTGCAGATACCCACAGTCTGACTCCCAGGAGCATCACATCCACCCTCTCAATGGTAATAAAGTGAGGCTGGCTGCTTTTCAGCCCTCCATATGGCCATCGTTAATTTTGTCAACATTTCTCATTGCTCCAGGCTCTCAGCCTCCCCAGACATTTTTATTATCTTAGTCTGCTGGTTTGAACTAATTGGAGGATTTGAGTGAGAAATTAGACTATTGGCTGAGAGAGGAAAACACAGTATGTCACTTTACCAGAGCTTCACTGAGAAAGAAAAAAAGATTGTTTTCAAGTATGGTAACCCAAACATTAGATACCAGACAGCTTCAGGCTCTCTGGGCTGTAGCTGCTTTTTGCATGATTCCTTTTGTCTCTCTACCTTGGTAGCTAATTCTCAGTAATTCTGCTGACTACTTTCCTGCTACTAACCCCCCCTGGCCGATCTACCTCAGCTTATCTGCAGCATCAACAGGTGGTGAGATAAGATTGGGGAAGGGGGGAAAGGTGGTAGGGGTGGTTGGTTACCCCTCTTGGGGATTTTGGTCTCTGGGAGGGCTGTGGTGTGTGTATTGCCTTTTTACTGTATATATCTGTAAATATCTGTTATACCTTGTAAATATTTGCTTGTGTATTGTGTATTGCTGTAAATATAAAGCTTCATTTATTAACTTCCAGTGTTCTGAGTCCTATCCGGGGTTTATTTCAAA
>VWZI01009943.1:6787-37267 GCA_013396835.1 Psilopogon haemacephalus
CTGGGCTGCATTAAGAGAGGCATTACCAGCAGGGCAAGGGAGGTGATTCTCCCCCTTTACTCTGCTCTCGTCAGACCCCACCTGGAGTACTGTGTGCAGTTCTGGAGCCCCCAGCAAAAGAAGGACATGGAACTGTTGGAGAGAGTCCAGAGGAGGGTCACAAAGATGATCCGAGGGCTGGAGCACCTCTGCTATGAGGACAGGCTGAGAGAGTTGGGGCTTTTCAGCCTGGAGAAGAGAAGGCTTTGAGGAGACTTATAGTAGCCTACCAGTATCTGAAGGGGACCTACAGGAAGGCTGGGGAGGGACTATTCACAAGGTCTTGTAATGACAGGACGAGGGGGAATGGGTTCAAATTGGTAGAGGGGAGATTTGAACGGGATGTTAAGAGGAAGTTCTTCACTGTGAGGGTGGTGAGAAACTGGAATGGGTTGCCCAGGGGGGCTGTTGCAGCTCCCTCCCTGGATGTGTTTAAGGCCAGGCTGGATGAGGTCTTGAGCGACCTGATCTAGTGGGAGGTGTCCTTGCCTGTGGTTGGAACTGGATGATCTTTGAGGTCTCTTCCAACCTAAACCATTCTATGATTCTGTGAAAGCAAGGCAAGGCATATTTACAGGATCCATAGTATTCTGAAAAATAAAAAGTAAAAAAAAAAAGGTTAGCAGACCTTAAACAAGATGACAGATAATTTTTTTTTTTCTCAGTTTGCAACAGTTGATATTTGTAAGAAAAAAAATTCATTCTTTTTTTCCTCTGGAGATGAATACTATTGTGGAGAGAAACACATAAGGGGTTATGGTCTGTTTGTGTGTTTGCGTTGGGTTGTGAGTTTTTTGGTTTGTTTTTTTTTTGATCACTCAATGTACTCCATCAAGTGATATGTGTTCATTTTAGTTACTCTCCACTGCTTTTAACCAAGGTAATTCAAGCAGCTGACCCCATTCCAGATCATCTGCTGCTGAATCACTGCTAAAATTGGCTATTAGATGTTCCTTCAAAGTTTGTCTGTCTAGAGAATCTCACTAGAGTTCAGCAGCAGCTCCGTACTGATTGGCAGTTTTATTCTCTTTCTACCTTTGTTGTATGACAGTTGCCAACCACAATAGGTCCAAAATACAAATTCTATAAGAAGATATTGTCCATCTTTTCTTGAAATACTAACTCAGAGTACTGATCCCTACTGCATCAATGACTGGCATTGTGCATCAGTGATCACAGAAATCTCGTGGCGCATGAAAGACAATGTTGTCCTTACTACCATGCTCATTGATCTGTTTGAATAACACCAACCAGAAATGAATCATGCGTTAGCTTCAGGAGCTCTTGACCTGCACAAATTCCAATTCTTAACCACATTATTTCTTGGTCATATGGTACTTTAGCAGCCTGCAGAGATGCAGTGTAATTGTGATAACACACTCACACAAGTTGCACATCAATACACATCATGCTGTCATAAACACTTGTGATGATCATCTATTATAATCACTTTGCTTTCTCTCCCAAGAGCCAGTTTTGGTTCCTTTCACAATGACCACGATTCTTTGCACTATCAGTTTTGGTTTTGTAGAACTTCCTCACATCCTTTCCCAAGGGAAAAAAAAAAAAAGGTATCTTCTTGGATAAGGTAATTTTCCTGCACCTGGAACTTCTCAGTTTACTAGCATATAGAAATTAAGCATACCTACTTTATCTACAAGTTTGAGGCTTTTGAAAACATTAGTTAAATCTTTTGTGAACTATTCTCATCAAGAGTATTTGTTAGGATTCTGTACCTGTCTTATACATCAAACAGTGTTAAGATCATCAGACTTGCCTATTTTCTACTCTAAATATTGTTGCCTCTGGCTTAGGATAGGTACATAGAGGATTTAATTTCTCATAGCCATATGTTCTCTACTATTGGTGCCTCCATCTAGCTGATATTTTATCGCTTAATGGCCTTGTTTACAACAGAGCAGTTCCTGTCCCACCCCAGTCTTCCCCCAAAGCAGACCATAACCATCAAGTGTACGCAGTGTTATTCACCTACACACCCTTACTTTCTCTTAATCTCATGGGGAATATTAGCAATTTTTAAGTATAACCTCAACCTCTTAATTTTGTTTACCATTATCATCTCATGGTCTTGCATGTAGCTTAACTTTCTTTGTAAGATTATCAGTACTGTCTAGATTTATCTTAATTCCTAGTCTCTAACGTATGTTTTAAATTTGCTTTTTCTTATTTGCCATCAAATGTACAAATTGTACAAAATGTACATTTTAAATGTACAAAACCAAGTATTTACACTTATTCCTGAAATTAATGCCTTAGTTTTTAAATTATTAACCACAGCTTCCTTACAATTAAGAGAAGGAAACACAACCCTGAACCCTAATAAGACTTTTTGTGTGTGTGAACATAAGTAACAGAGAAAGTACATTATTCAAATTTTAGAGGTGGCTTATTATGTAGCACACAAGAAAATATACAAAAATCTGTTCTGGTTTGAACTAATTGGGGGATTTGAGTTAGAAATTAGACTATTGGCTGAGAAATGAAAATACATTGTGTCACTTCACTCACAGCTTTACTGAGAAAGAAAAAAAATTGTTTTAAGAGTGTAACCCAAATATAGATAAGTCAGATGGTTTCAGACCTGTCTGGCTGCGGCTGCTTCTCTTTGCATGGTTCCTTTGCCTCTGCCTTGGTAGCTAGTTTTCAATTCTATTAACTTCTTTCCTACTGCTAATCCCCCTGGCCGATCTACATTCACCTATGTGCAGCATCAACGGGTGGTGAGGTAAGATTGGGGAAGGGGGAAAAGGTGGTAGGGATGGTTGGTTACCCCTCTTAGGGATTTTGATCTCTGAGAGGGGTGTGGTGTTTCTGTATTACCTTTTCACTGTATATATCTGTAAATATCTGTTATACATTGTAAATATTTGCTTGTCTATTGCGCATTGCTGCAAATATAAAGCTTCATTTATCAACGTCTGTGTTGATAAATTAGTGTTCTGAGTTCTAGCCGGGATTATTTCAAAAAGTGCTGGGGCAGGTAACTGCTAAACCACCACAAAATCAAACCAAATAAAACAGGCATGCACTTCAGGAGAGCTAAAATCCACAATCACTGCATACCTTCATGCAAAAGATCAAAGGACAAAATCCATAACAAATGACATAAGGACCTAAATCAAACTCCAAGTTTACTTTCAAACTAGTTTGATTCACAATAAAATCATTATTTGATCCCAGGATACAATGTTCAAAATATGTGGAAGTGCAGCCAGATGATTCTCAACTTGTACAAACTAAGTAAACTGGAAACTTGATTTTAATTCTCAAACTTTCCATGGTTCATTCACACAAAATCAGATAATCCCCATTTTATATCACTAAAAATTACACTAGGAGAACTCATGAGTCTGCTTTCTGTACAAGAGTTCTGTGTTAGTAGAATTCTATCTATTGTTATCTATCCTATCTATTAGGATAGAAAAAAATATGGTGGATTCAAAAGCTATTAATTTTCATAAAACGCCATATTGTTTCATGACTGAATTTTACATTGAGTTAGTATGTCACTAATGCAATAAATAATGAGAACGTGAATATGTTATTTACAGAAGTTTCATAAAAATCAGTGATAATTCTGATTAAATACTTCCATTCTCCTGCTATATAGTTGTATTCTTCTGCTGTAGCCCTCTGAAACACCAGAGGGCTAGACTAGACATTATAATTGGCTATGGTTAGTTGCAGAGTGAGGCAAACTAACTAGTTCTCAGCTCATTAGTTCTTCTTTCACACAAAATTAATCAAAATTTAAAGCCGTATATGTATGCAGTTTAGTAGTCTGATTATAGATCATTAGTACTTTGATTCTAATGCGTGGCTTGAGGTTATATCACATGTTTAATCATCTAATAATTTGCAGGTTCATAAAAACTTCCAGCTAACTCAGGTTAGGAGGTATTTTTTCCATTACATCATGTTAAGTGCTTTCACACATACATATGTATATATATGTAAATTTCTTTTGCCTTTCAAGACTAAAAACTTTATTTTATATACTTGCATTCCCATAATCTGCTCTACAGGTTCCATAGAAGTCTTTTTAACATAGAAGTTTTAATTCATATTACTGTATTTTTCAGTGCACGGCCACAAAGATGGACTGCAGCATCTCACATGCAGGGTAAGTCTGAGATAGCTGGGAGACTGTCCAGCCTAGAGTGAAACTGTTTAGAGGGAGAAATATTATTAGTGTGTATGAACATTTAAAAGGAAGGTATAAGATGAACAGAGCCAAGACCTTTCCAGTACTGCTTAGTCATAGGACCACAACCAATGGGACTGAAACACAGTGGGTTCCTTCTGGGCATCATGAAACATTTTTTTGTGATGGAACACTGGTAAAGTTTGACCAGGGAAATTGTTTTGTCTCCTAAAACCTATAGGCAAATGGGCCTGGGCAACCTGTGGTAACAGAATCACAAAACGGTAGAGTTTGAAAGGTGCTGTGGTAGTTTAGGAAGTTATCCCACACACACTCACACACACTATTGAAATAACCCAGACTAGACTTGGCCAGTTGGAAGTTAATGAAATGAAGCTTTATATTTACAGCTTTGCACAATATACAAGCAGATATTTACAATATATTACGGATATTGATGAGACTCCATCTTGAATACTGTGTTCAGTTTTAGGCTTCCCAGTTTAAGAGGGACACAGAGATGCTGGAGATGATCCAGCAGAGGGCTATGAGGATGATTAGGGCACTGGAGGACATGCCTTATGAGGAGAGGATGAGGGACCGTGTCATGGTTTTACCACCAACAGAATGAGAACTCTCAAATGAATTGGAGAAAATAATAGAATTCTATTTTGGATAGAGAGACACATGAGAAAAGTTACAGAGCAGATACAGAAGTCATAGCAACCCCCTTGAATTTTATTGCCATCCCAAAACTAAACATACAAACCCTAGTGCTCCAGTCCTCCCCCACCCTGTGCCTCTGCCATTCATAGGCCCCAAAACAGACCTACCCACTTACATATTAACCCGATAAGAGCTCCTGCCCAGAACACAGCTGGAGGGGGGAGGAAAGGAAGGCAAGCTGGCCTTGTCCTGAGCTTATGAAGAAATAGCAGAATTATGGGATTAAATAACATTCTTAACTAGTCCCTAAAGGAGTGTTAACCCTTTAATTCCCAACCTGGGACAGACTCGGAACTTTTTAGTCTGGAGAAGAGAAGATTGAGAGAGTATTTAATAAATGTTTATAAATATCTGAGGGCTGGTCAGGTGTGGGAGGACAGGCTCTTCTCACTTGCTCCCTGCGACAGGACAAGGAGCAATAGGTGTAAGATGCAGCACAGGATATTCCATGTCAACACAAGAGGGAACTTCTTTACTGTAAGGGTCACAGAGCACTGAAACAGACACCACAGAGAGTTCATGAATTCTCCTCTGGAGACTTTCAAGGCCTATCTGCACACTTTCCTCTATGCTAGATTTTATGGTCCAGCTCTGGCAGGGGGTTTGGACTTGATGATCACCTTGCATCCCTTCCAACTGCTAACATCCTGTGATTCGGTGATTCTGTGACCACATCACTCTCAGAGATCAGAGTCCCCAAGAGAGGCTCCCACAATCACCTTACCACCTTCCTCCCACTACTCAATCTTATCCCAGTAAGATGGGAGGTACATGCCAGGTAAGCAAGGAAGATCAGCCAGGGAAGGTTAGAAGCAGGAATAGATTCGTTGGGTTACACAGATTCAGCTAGAAGCCAGGGAGAGAGACTGGCATCCAGACTGACCTGAAGCAGCTTGGTCTTATCTATGTTTTGGTTCTTACTTTTACATATCTCAGTAAATGTATGAGTGAAGACATAAAAAATGTTTTCCTTTTTCAGCCTATAGCCTAATTTCTCATTAAACCCCTCGAATTATCCTCAAACCAGAACAATCCACACCTGTTTACTCCACTCAGACATTTGATGAGAACTATCTAACTAATCTAAAACAATATATACAATAATGAATATTACAAATTCAGTTCCAGCTATCTCAGATGTCTGTGATTCAAAAGCTCGGAAAACAGGAAACAGTTTGTCTCTTCACAGATAAGAGGGTAACATGGACTCTCAGGTGACATTGGGTGCATAGTAGGATATGTGGTAGATCCACTCAATACCATGCTCTTTGACCCAGTTTTCACAAGAGTGTTCTTGAAATGAGTGCCACTGTCTGATTCAATTCTTTCTGGAGTTCCCTGTCTTTCAAAACCAAGGATGGTGTTACATGCAGCAGCATATGGAACAGGATAGATTTCCAGCTATTTGGTGCTTGCCTCTACCACCATTAGCACATACTGTGTGCCAGAATGAGAACAAGTGATGTAGTCGATCTGCCACGCTTCACCATACTTGTACTTTGACCATCTCTCTCCATACCGTAAGGGCTTGATTCACTTATCCTGCTTAATAGCAACACAGATGTCACAGTCATGTATGACTTGGGTGATAACGTCCATGGATAAGTCAATTCACCTATCACGTGCCCACTGGTATGTTGCATCTCTGCCTTGAAGTCCAGATGAATGGTGGGCCCACCAAGCTAAGAATCATTCACCTCAGTGTTTCCAATCAAGATCACGGTCACTGTTTGTGTCAACTTCAGAAATTTTAGCAGCTTGAAATGCCTGAGGGTTTTGTTGTTCCTCAGTAGCTCTGCTTTTAGGCACATGTTTTTCTACGTTCCGCACCTTCAATGGAATTCTCTGCAGTCAAGCATTAGTGTCCTGCCATAGATCAGCACACCAAATAGGCTTTCTTTTCCTTTGCCAATTATTCTTTTTCCAGTCCTTTAGCCAACCCTACAGAGCATTGGCTATCATTCATGAGTCAGTGTAGAGGTAAAGCAGAGGCAAATTTTCCCGTTCTGACACATGAAGAGCAAGTTGGACAGCTTTTACCTCAGCAAACTGACTGGATTCACTTCTCCATCTTTCGCTTCAGTAACTCTCCTGGTAGGACTCAAGACTGCCAACTTCCACCTTCACTTGTTCCCCAAAAAACAACAGGAACCATCTATGAACAAAGTATAGTTCTTTTCCTGATCAGAAAGATCACCATAGGGAAGAGCTTCTTCAACATGGATTACTTTCTCCTCTGGAGGTTTTGTACAGCCTGTGCCTTCCGGCCAGTTAGTAATCACTTCCACCAGACCAGGTAGATCAAGATTACCCATGCATGCACGTTGTGTTATCAAAGCCATCCATTTAGACCAAGTTGCATCTCTGGCATGATGCAGTGATGAACCTTTGCCTTTGAACATCCAGTTTACAACTGGCAATCTAGGAGCTAAAAGCAATTGTGATTTAGTTCCAATCACTTCAGAAGCTGCTTTCACTCTTTGATAAGCTGCTTGTATTTCTTTCTCTGTTGGAATGTGATTTGCCTCTGAACCTTTGTAGCCAGAAACCAAGTGGACAACTATGTGTTTAATTTGGAAGTCTCTGCCAAAGACTTCAAGTTGGACCATTGTCACTTGCAGACGTGTACAGACTGTTTATAATGTCCGGACCATTTCGAACAGGTCCCAAATCCACAGCATGGTCTACTTCTCGCTTTATCTGATCAAAGGCTGCTTGTTGTTCAGGTCTCCACTCAAAATGGTTTATTTTATGATTCACATCATACAGATGTTTGACAATTTGAATTAATCCAGGGATCCCCCTGCACCCAAGAATGATAGTGTGTTTCTTATTTGTGAGGACTGCCATGATGGAAACTTTGTTTATCACATCCTGTGGAATGTGATGGTGACCATCCTGCCACTGCACTCCCAGAAATTGAATTTCTCTGGAAGGTCCTTTCACTTTGTCTCTTTTGATGGCAAAACCTACTTGCAACAGAATATCAATTATTTTGTTACCTTTCTCAAAGACTTCCTCAGCAGTTTGGCCCCACACAATGATGTCATTGATGAATTGTATGTGTTCTAGAGCTTTCTCCAATGCATTGTGGATCACTGAGTGACAGATGGTTGAACTGTGTTTCCAGCCCTGAGTCAAACAATTAAACTGATACTGGATTCCTCTGCAGGTGAATGCAAATTGAGGCCTTCATTCCTTTGCTATGGGAATAGAGAAGAAAAGCTTTAGCAATGTCTATAGTACCATTTGGCCTCCTTCAATTCCAGCTCATGCTGGAGTTGCAGCATGTCCAGTACAGCTGTACTCATGGGTGGAGTCACCTCATTGAGGGCAAAAATGTCCACTCTGAGACACCAGTCTCTGTTAGGCTTGTGCACAGGCCAAATCGGACTGTTGAAAGATAAATGAGCTTTCTTGATGACAGCCTGACTTTCCAGTTGACAAATCAGCTGATGAATGGGCAAGAAAGAGTCACAGTTAGTTCTGTACTGCCTATGATGCATAGTTTGAGTAGCAATTGGCAGTTTCAGATCCTCTATGTCATGATGTCCCACAACTGCAGAGTTGTCTGAAAGTTCAGGTCTAATGGATAATTCCAATTTCTACAGATGCTATTCCAAAAGTCCATTTGTGGCCCTTAGGATCTTTGAAGCAACCTTGCCTCAAAAGGTCAATTCCCAGAACGCAAGGCACATCAGGACCAGTTACAATAGTATGCTTCCTCCACTCTTTACCAGTTAAACTTATCTCAGCCTCCAAGTTACTTAACTCTTGACATCCACCAGTGATTCTAGAAACAGTTATAACCTCCATCCCTTTGCAGTCTGATGGCAACAAAGTACACTGAGCACTTGTATCAACTAAAGCCCTGTATTTCTGAACATTTGAATTGCCAGGCCACCTAATGAATACATTTGTGTTGGTTTGAGCTAACATTCCAATAGATTTGGTTTTCTCCACTTTCCCTTTCCTCCTCCTGACTAGAGCAAGGGCACCCCTAATGCTGAGCATGGCATGTGGGGTGTACAGAATGATTTGTGCTGTTTTGAGAGGAATTATAATTATTAGAATAATTGCAATTGGTCTGAGGAGCTGAAGAAGTGACAGCTACTTTTCTGGCATTGTTGCCCCTGTTTCTGCCACTCTGCAGTTCCTTGATTCTCTTTGAAAGGACTGAAGTAGGTTGACCCTTCCACTTGTTCATGTTCTCACCAAACTGGTTACATAGCATTATCCAGGGTGATGCACATGATTGCTGGTGTCTAGGTGGAAATTTTCTCCTGGGCCAGAATTGCCTTGCAGGAGTTGGGAGTGTGTTCTTAATGGCAGAAACATGGACCCATTCAGATGATGAAGGAATGGTATCCTTTGCCAGATTAGAGATGGAGGTTTTGAGTTCCTCCTTCAGTTCTCTCATGCCATCTTTAAAGCTATCTTTTAGCTCTGTAGTCCTAGTTTTTATGCTAGAGACTAGGGTAGAATGTGACAAGCTGTCATCTATCTGCCTCAGTTGGTCAATGAATTCACCAACAGTGAGCGGCCTTCCATTATCACCCCCTGAGAGAAACCTGCTAGTCAGGATGTTAGCATAAGCTGAAGGAGCAAGTTTAATAAACTTCTTTATGAGACCTGTTCCAAGAGGAATTTTATTAGGCTCATGTGGGCATGATCTCCATAAAGCACTTCCTTCACAGCAAACTCCTTCAGAAGCTTAATTCCTTGCTCTATTTTGTTCCAATTCTTAGATGCCCATGGCAAATCATCTCATAGCCACAGACATCAGCAGGCATGTCTACAAGCTAACCACATCAAGAGTGGCTGCCAGGTGTTAGTCCACTCCATTGTCCTTTGCAAGTGGGCCTAACTCTGCAGACTTGTCTCCTACCTGTAGGGCATTTGCATTAATAGAATGGCATCTCACCAGCCAGCTGTGATTTGATGATTTTCTGATGTCATAAGTAATAAAGCTTTACTGCTTAATTTTGCTCACAAATGGTTTCTGACAACTTTCAAACTGTTTAACCACAAAAAAAAACCAAGGAGGCATAACAATAGAGTTTTAGATATGTCACAACCCACTTGATTAAGTTTTGAATTGTTTTTTTCCACATGAATTTCACCCAAGATATCCAAACGAGAAATCATTTCCAAGAAACACTCCAATGTTCAACTTTTCCTTCAGCCTTTTTTACATAAATACACTGCATGTAAAATAGAAGATTTGCTTACAAGGGGTCTCTTTTTCAAAAGTTTTTCCACAATAATAAAAGTTCTGAGGCATAAATAAGTAAACACATCTGCACAGACACAGAAGAGAAAAGAAACACTCATGTTTTTTCACCTGACTGCTACATATTGATTTAGTATTAATTTTGCAGCTTAGTCAAAATACTTTTCAATACTAACCTGAAATACCTTACAGATCATTGACATCAACATTTTTAGTACACAAGCTTGCAATAGCAGTATTTTTCTAAATTCACTTAACAAGATCAACTTTCAATAAAACTATGCTTCTAGATTTTATAATGTATCTGAGATCTAAACTTTGTGAGCTATCTATGTCTTGTGGAATTATCGGACTGTTCTGAGGGGCTAAGAGAAAACTCGTGCTTTTTCTCAAACATGTAAGAAACATTCCACCATTTTCATGTACTAGTGCATGGAAATGCTGTTTGTAGGTTTTGTTTTGTTAACCAAACACTCAAACACCATCTTTATAAATTCTACTTATGAGGTGCAGCTCCTTAATATCTCCCCCTGCACCCTTCTGGTACTCTGAACTCTGTTGAGATCTGTCATAGAGGAAATAATAACTTTACAAGCAACACAAAAAAAAAACCCAAAAAACAAACAAACAAAAAAAAAACCAACCAAAACCAAACACCTTGATGAGTTTTGCTGGTACCAAGGACGTAAGCAGCAGACCCAATATGGGTGATAGAGCAAAACTCCAATTTATTAGCAATCTTACAGCTCCTTTTATACTCTGCCAGCCGGGGAGCATTATCAAATACTCCATGGTAATCAGTAAAAGGCATCATATGTGTCATTGTATTGGTTTAAGCTAATTGGAGAATTTGAGTGAGAAATTAAACTATTGGCTGAGAGAAAGTTAAACACAGTGTCACTTCACCGAGTTTCACTGAGAAAGAAAAAAAGTTGTTTGTAAGAGCTGTTCTCAAAACAACTAGATTAACAGTCTGCTTCTGTCTGTGCTGGCTCCGGCCGCCCTCTCCTTTGTCTCTCGGTCTTGGCGGCTAAATTCAAAGTAAAATCACTAAAACTAATAACTTCTCCTATTACTAATCTCTGACAGATCTTCAGCTTATCTGCAGCATCAACAGGTGGTGAGATAAGACTGGGGAAGGGGGGAAAGGTGGTAGGTGGTGTTTGGTTACCCTCTCTTGGGTATTTTGGTCTCTGGGAGGGGTGTGGTGTCTGTATTACTTTTTCACTCTATATATCTGTAAATATTTGTTATATCTTGTAAATATCTGCTTGTATACTGTGCATTGCTGTAAATATAAAGCTTCATTTATTAATTTCCAGTGTTTTTCTGAGTTTTAGTTGGGGTTTATAAAGGTGGGGGGCAGGTAACTGCAAACCCACTATAGTCATACAGTAATTGGTTACTGAATACAATAACAATGAGTTTGCAGTTCTCCGAGAAACTTCTAGTTAGCAGGCATCTTCCTTCCTCTGCATCTCTGTTTTCCTTCCATCTGTTTCTGGCTGCACTTTCATCTCACAGGCGTTCTGCTGTGCTTCTCCTTTAAACATACTCCTGGCAGTGGGTTGTTCACTTCTCTAATGCTGCTTCTCAGAGATATTCTGCAACATTTCCCCCTTTTTCTTTTGAACAAGCCACTGTTGATCCACAATTTTTATGCAATCTCCTTATTAAGAAAGCTATAAGCAATATAACAAGCAAGATATTCACTACCATATCTCAATGTAAAAAGCAAAAAGCGAATTGCTGCGCGATTCTACAAAAAGCATATCTGATTGTTTTCTGATTCATTAACTTTTCTACCAACAGTTTGGTGTTATGTCATTCCTAGCCAGATGTCTTGCTAACTTTTTACTTCTTGTGGGATGTAACTATCCTGCCAGGGGAACCAGAGGCCTATCTTGAGTTACCTTCTTAGACCATGAGCCAAGGCCAGATTTATCACACAATCCCAAAATTCCTTCATAAAAAGAAAACCAGTGTTTATTACCTGTTGCAAGGGCCCTTCTGCAAAAGATAAGAGACACAGTATTTTTAACTTAATTTTTTACAGGCAACCAACAAGGCAGTTGTTCCCATTTGACCTTGAATCAGTATCTTACTTGTAGCATTTCTAATTTCTCCTAAATATAATTGCTGAAAGCTTGTGCACCAAATCAGCTTGCAAAAGTGTGCAAAAGTATAATCATGACCATCCTCATAGCCTGGATTGTACAACATTTCTGCAGATCCATGTCCTTTTTCCCTAAGACATTCTCCAATAATTCCCCACGCCCTTTTTTTTTTTTTTTTTTCCCCTTTTTTCTTTTTTGTACAGTCAGGGCTTTGGGGGTCAGCTTATCTAGACTATGCATGATACATCCATAAGCCAATCATAATATAAGTAACATGAGCAAAACAATTCTGATAACACACAAGGCTTCGGACGAGACCTCAAAGATCATCCAGCCCCAACCCTCCATAGGCAGGGACACATCTGCGTGCTCTGTTCTATTGCAGGGGAAACACAAGGATTACAACATCATCACCGTAAAGGAGGCACACAGCAAACAGCTGGATGAACTCTCGAAGATGGTGACAAAACATCATCTCTCTATATCCACCACAGCAGACTGGTAGCCAGTGCAACATGCTGCAAATGAAATCTCAGTGTATCAAAAACTGAATACAACAATCTTCAGATCCTTGCCATTCAACCTTGCCAATATTTTATACCAAAAACCTTTAAAAACCTTTCTTTTTTCCTCTTTTCTTCCTTCTTCTTTTTTCTTCCCCTTTTTAATCCCTATTCCGTTACACAAACTAATATATTTCTTACTCGAAATTCTTAACCTTTAACTATACCAATGCTAAAATCTGTAGACTAATAAAAATTGTGTTAAAGCTAAACCACTAAATTGAGTCAGAAAAAGGAAAACCCAAAACTTGAAAAAAGACAAAAAGAAAAATATGTTTTTCTGCCATAGCATACAAAGGAAAAGAAGATGTAAAGAACCCTTAGATCTATCAATCTAAACAGAAGATTATCAATCCATAAACCTATAAACAACTTATCCTAANTTATGCAATCTGTTAACAGAACAAATTTGAACTATCAATTTAAGAAACATAGACCTGAGCTGGGGGGGGGAGTGGGGGAAGAAGAGGCGAGTTGTCGGTTTAGAAGAAGCTTGCAGCCACGCGGGGAAAGGGAGGGAGGGAGGGGAGGTGGAGGTGGGGGGTGGAGCGGCTCAGCAGAACCATGGGAAATGAACCAAGCTGCAAGGGCATGTGCTCTGAGACTGCCGACTATGACGTCACTTTTGTGGGTGGTGTCGCTTCTAATGGCGGTGTTGCTTCTTCCAGCTCGAAGGCATCTTTTTTGTAGTCCAGAGCTGTGATAGTCGGGACCGCGGACTGGAGGGACCTTCCAGTGACTGTCCCCCCTTTTCGAACAGCACGCTGGATCCCCGCGATCGTATGTAAAAGTCACATTCGCTGGGGCAGAGGCTGCCTTTGCTTTTTTATCCCTATCAGCTGATGTTACACCGAAATTTGTGGGAAAAGTGTCCTTAATCAGTTCTGCTGCATTCCGGGTGGTAGCCGCCATTACGTGCTCTAGTTCCGGTTGCTTGGGCGGTGGCGGAGGTGGGAAATCAAAGCGATTTTACGTGCCTGGTGGAACTACCGGTACTGGGCATCCAGCCAACGGCTGTCCAGGACAGCATTTATCAACACATCACTGTTATTTAGCCTGAAAACAGTCTCTGTCTCCCCCGTCTAACTCTGTCGTGGCTCAAGCTGGGTCATCAGCACTGCTGCCATCCGCTGCTCCATCCCACATCTCTCTATAGTGATTATACACTTTCGCCACAGTGTCTGCAACTTCCATGCAGATCCATCGCCATCCATCGTCAAGTTCCAAAGCTCAGTCCCATAATTATGCCACTCCTCTTCATCAAAATAAAACTCAGAGCTAGCAAAGTATCCCTTCGCTGCCCCAAATGGTAAGAGTCCTGCCTGGTAAATACTTCAATGAGTAGTTTACACTGCGCTTTTCTAAAAAGCTTCATAATAATGAGAGCTACCTCTTTATCAATTTTCACGTCCCAACATGTATTCCTTCCGCATTTAGGCATATTTTCTACCACCTTCTCACATGCTGCATCTCTCTGCAAGTTTCTTCCATATTTAGGCATATTTTTCTACCACATTCTCACGTGCTGTGTCTCTTGGCAAGTTTCTTCCGCATTTAAGTGTATTTTCTATGTCGTTATTTTCCACGTACCTGTGTATTTCCATGGTGGTAGCTCTCCTCAGACAATGCGACCCTCTTTTGGGTCAGTTCAGGCAAGACTTCTCACCTCTCTGTCGCTGCTCACTGGTGCATGTCCGGGCCATGCCTTCCTGTAGGTTGCTTCAGGTTCCTGTTCAGGTGCCACCTGCTGGCACAGGGGAGGTAAGCAGCTGACCCAATGTGGGTGATAGAGCAAAACTCCAATTTATTAGCGATCTTACAGCTCCTTTTATACTCTGCCAGCCAGGGGGCATTATCAAATACTCCATGGTAATCAGTAAAGGGGATCATATGTGTCATACAGTAATTGGTTACTGAATACAATAACAATGAGTTTGCAGTTCTCCGAGAAACTTCTAGTTAGCAGGCATCTTTCTTCCTCTGCATCTCTGTTTTCCTTCCGTCTGTTTCTGGCTGCACTTCCATCTCACAGGCATTCTGCTGTGCTTCTCCTTTAAACATACTCCTGGCAGTGGGTTGTTCATTGCTCTAATACTGCTTCTCAGAGATATTCTCCAACAGAGTTTCTAGGTGAGGTTTGCAATAAGAACATGAAGAAGGGTACCCCAAGTCCAGCAATTAAACAATTACACATTCACATCCCATAAGCAAACAAAACAAAACTTAGTTGTTGAATAAATAATGAACATAACTATCACATATGTTGCACTTTCCCAGGGAAAACCAAGTTCCAAAAAAGGGGAATAGTTCAATGAGTATTAGCTCTGTGTTCCTTGCTGTGGGCATCAGTGGCTAGCTAGGCCTGCAGACTCCTGAGTTCTTTCAACATCAAAAGAATCTGACCCACCTTAGGGAGTTCTCCTTTGGAATTTCAGTGAGCCTTCCAAAATTCATCCGTTGCCCACCCACTGGCTCACTTAATGGGGGTGGACTTATGCTGACTTATATCCACCATAAGGGGATGTTAGCAGCAATTTTCTTTTCCCTAAATCCTTGTCTGTTCCCTTCCACATCCATATCAACAACTCCTACTTAAGGAAGGAGAGGCCTTCCATCACAGTTTTTGGTATCGCCTTACCAACATTCTCTCTCCAGAGCTGGCACCCCAGTCCTGAGGATTTTCAAGTGGGTTGATAAACCTCCCTCCCAATGCTGCTCTAACTGCAGCTTGTGTCTTTAATTCTCCCACAGAAATTTCCTCAGTCCTAGTAGATCCCTCCTTCCCCTTTGCACCAGCAGCCAGCACACCTGGGCATTCCCCCAGAAGCATGTGGACTTGCAGTAATCTGCGCTCACATGGATATTCATCCCATGCCTCTCTCTGACAACCATAGGCTCACATACAACCTTCTTCATTGTATCCTGATACAACTGAACCCCTTGCATTATTTCACTGGAAGCTGCCTCCCAAGATGCTGTGTCTATTCTCTCAAAATGTTGTTTTCTTTTCAAAGACTGATAGGTGAACTGTCATACTGTGCTCCTGTGCTTGAAAAAGCTGCGGCTCCTTTCCATTTGGTCAGGACTTTTTCAGCTTCATTCCTTTTCTCATCCTTGGTTCCCTCAGTCCCAGACTCCATAGGGAGCTGGCTATATTTCTTTTGTAATTCTACCAGTTCAATCTCCAGCACAACTTCCTTCATGTCCTCATGGATCCCATCATACTGGAATTGAGTTTTAATAAGTGGACAAAGTTGAGGAGTAATGTTATCTACCTACTTAGGTTTTACATCTTCCACTCCAGCCCAGGGATAATGACTGTCGAATCCACAATTACTTTCAAAGGCCCCCATTACAACTCAGACAGTTCTATCTGCAGCTCTTGTTCCCCAATGAAAGCACTGAGCAGTTGGTTCTCTAGGTGGTCATAGTCATGTCAGCCCACAGCCATTTCTTGCACTTAGCCCCCAGTTCAATTTCAGCTCCTAGTCATTTCTTGCTCAGTTCCCAGTTTTATCTCCATGACATCTGCCAATTCCTATAACACCCCTTTCTTGCTCTGTTTAAACTAAAAAATGTCTACATTTCTGTCCTACCACTAGCACTACACTTAAACCAGCAAAGACCAGCACCATCAACATTTCTAACAAGAGGGAGAATTAAAATTAAGTTGTACCAGGGTAATCATGCTCAATTGCCAGGGAAAACTCAAATTCATTAGATTAAACTCCATTTTTCAAGCCCCCAAAGCCGAAACAAAGCTGCCAGGCCCCCTTTGTGGGGCTTGCAAACCAAAATTGCTGAACCCCAGTGCATGGAGCCACAAATAAGACCAAAAGGTACAGGGGACTCTCTTGCCTCTCCTCCAGTATCACTTTTCCTGGGAAAAATCTCAGAAGCCCAGTCTGAACAGCCACCTTACTCTAGCAAGGGTATCCAGTCCTGTGACACCAATTATGTCATGACACAATCCTTCCCTTACCAACCCTGGTCAGCAGTCGGGGGGGTTGGCCATGCTAAGGTTCAAATAATTCAGTTGGAGTAAGTAACAGTGAAGCAATGCCAAATGGCTAAAGAACCAGATTAATGAATGGGATTTATTAGTTTCAACCTGAGCAGAGAAAAAAATGGGAGGGAAAAGGAGTGGGAAAACACATATCAAAGAGAAGGGATGTCACCATTTCCCTAGTTTGAAAACCATGGCATTGTCACAGGAGCAGTTCCTAGTTTCTTGGTGGTGGCAGGGAGCAGCATCATGCCATATGGTCCTCTCTAGGCCACAGCCAGCGCAAACCAGGTCTGTGCCACATGACTTGTCTCCATTAAGCAGGCAGCTGCCTACTGCAGACGCCTCTAGGCATGCACTAAAAAAAGGAAACTTATAGAACCATTAAGGGTGCAAAAGACCTTTAAGATCATTGAGTCCAACCATCACTGAAACACCACTGTTCCCACTAAATTATGTAGTGAAGAGCTGTCTCCATATTTTTTTAACACCTCCAGGGACAGTGACTCTACCAACTCTCTGGACAGCCTATTGTGATGCCTGACCATTCATACCTAATTGAACTCTCCACTGGTGCAACTTAAGGCCATTTCCTCTCATGCTATTACTAGTTACTTGGAAGAAAGACAGATTTAAAAAACACATCCACCTTTCTACTAGTTGCACAGAGCAATAAGCTCTCCTCTTAGCCACCTCCAGAGTAAACCATCCCAGTTCCCTCAGCTGCTCCTCATAAGACTTGTTCTTCAGGCCCTTCACCAACTTCATCACCCTTCTCTGGACATGCTCCAGCACCTTAATGCCCCTCTTGTGAGTGGCCCAAAACTGAACAAAGTACTTGAGCTGTGGCCTCACCAGTGCTGAGTACAGGGACATAATCACCATCCTGCTCCTTCTGGCCACACTATTTCTGATGCAGGCCAGCATACTGTTAGCCTTCTTGGCTACCCAGTCACACTGCTGCCTTATGTTCAGCTAGCTCTGAAACAACACCCTCATGTATTTTTCTGCCAGGCAGCTTTCCAGCCACTCTACTCGAAGCTTGTAGCATTGCCTGGAGTTATTATGACTCAGGTGCAAGACCCAGCACTTAGCCTTTTTGGATCTCATACAAAGGACCTTGGCCCATTGATGCATCCTGTTCAGATCCATCCTGTCCAGATCCCCCCACAGAGGTCTCCTATCTTTCAGCAGACCAACATTCCTGCCCAGTTTGGTGTTATCTGCAGCTTTACTAAGAGTGCACTCAATCCCCTAATCCAGATCACTGATAAAGATATTAAATAAGATTGACCCCCATACTGAGCCCTGGGGAACACCACTTGTGACTGGCCATCAACTGATTTTAACTCCACCTACCACAATTCTCTGGGCTTGGAAGCACAGCAAAGAATACACTTGTCTAAGCCACCAGTCACCAGCCTCTCCTGGAGGATGCTGTGGGAGACAGTATCAAATGCTTTACTAAAGTCTGGGTAGGCAACACTGACAGCCTTTACTTCATCCACTAGTCAGGTTCCTTGTTCATAGAAGGAGATCTGGTCGGTCAAGCAGGGTCTGCCTTTCATGAACCCATGCTAACTGGGCCTGCAAATGCTGTATGAGCTTACTAAAGATGAAGGACTATAATCTTTCCTGGTACCAAGGTAAGGATGACAGGCCCGTAGTTCCCCACATAGTGTGTGTCATCATTGGGGTTTTAACACCAAAAAATTTAGACAGAATTTCCTTTGAAGTATTTTATTTTCTCTAGGCAATGTGGACAGTGTTCAAAAGGCATGCCATCAAAGCAGCTAGTACTCAATTTCTGTGATTCTTCTATGGAGTGTGTTGATCCAGGTGTGATTTGGGCAGGGATTAATTGGCTGAGGCAGGAATTTAAAAAATAGATTTATTTTTATTTTCCAAATAACTCTGACCCAAACTATATACAGCAGTAGTTACGGTTTATTTACAGGTTCTAATTTGATTGGGAAATCTTCACAAGGATGCTTCTGTGCAAGTTTAGTGATTTAGGAAGGTCAAGAAATGAAAAAAAGCTAAGCTACAACACAGCTTTACCACACTTATAAATTAGGCTGAGCAGAGAATCTAGGGGAAACAGCACCTTATGAAGGTGAGTTAGGAATTTAGCAGTGATCCCCTGCTGAATTTCTGTGGGCAGCCTCTGAAACAGCAAGTTATATCCAATCATGGATCCACATGGCAAAGTCCAAGGCAAACAAAACCCACCAAAATCAGTGTCTCAGACATAGCTTCCATGAAGTGAAAGATTGTGGGAGCAGCACTGCCTCAGCAGCACAGGGGAAAGCCAAACTGCTGGTGTGTTCCCCAGTTGGGGTAGCAAGAAGGAAGTCAGGACACAGCGTGGTCCAAGAGAAGCTAGGTCTGAGAGAGCCAGCAGCTCTCTCAATTGGACCTAGGACTTGCTGAGCTTGCAGTCTTGTGGGCAAGTGGCACAAAAGTCCAAAAGCAGGAACTCTGCAAAGCCGGAACTCTGTAAATGTAGGGACTCCATGGTTTTTTCTCACTATTTATGACTTTTCCTAGACAATGTGTCCACTTGCCATATATATTCTAGGTGTGAAGAATCCAGCCAATCACCAACCAGTTTCAGGGCAGGCTTTCCCACAAGCCAGTACATGTGTGGAAAAGGCACCTTTGCTGTTCCACCTTCAAGCCCACAAGGAGGCTGCGGTCGGGGAGTGGGAAGCAGTTTTTGTGCTTTTTTCTTCCCCATTCAAACCTCCAGAGACAGATGCGGGGGTGGGGGAAGAAGCTATTTGGAGTGCCCCACAACAATGTCTTGAAAACTGTATTTCATAATAGAATTTTCATAATTTAAAACAAAAGAAATCTTTTCCATTCATAACAGTTTTTTTAAGAAGCGCAAAGAAAGCATAGCTGGAGTTGCAATGGAGTAACATGGTTATCCAAAATCTAAGATAACATTTTGATACAATCTTCAAAAATCTGTCAAAACACTATTGAGGATGATTGATTTATGATCAGCTGTGGTTAAAAAGCTGTGCATAAGAAATATGTTCTGAAAGCTGCTCTGCAAACACTTGGATATCATCAACATCAGTTCTGCTACTACCCAACAGAGACAAATCTCTAGAAGGTGGATCTGAACTTATGATGTATTTTCATAGCCCAGTGAAACACACATGAGAATAACAGAGCTCATAGACATATGAAGTAGTTTCATACTCCAGGCATGCAACTTGTACCAAAAGTCAGGAATGGTGGTGCAAAAAATATAAATATTTCAGACACACATCAGTCAATCCTTCACTTACAGATGGACCTTATGGGTTTCAAATATGATGTTGGGTACTTGGAAGGGTGGAGGGGGCAGGGGCAGTAACCTTACATAGGGCAAGGAGTTAATGTGGCAAGTAGAATTACTTTCATCTTTGTTGCACAAAATTCTCAGCCCTAGAAGTAAAACCTATTTTAGAAAGATTATTTCAGGAACTCTTGCACAAACACTTCACCCAGGGTTGGGTTCCACCTGTCCACCTGTTAACCCTTAAACCACAACAAAAATTCATGTGACCTGGTTAAAAATACATTGAAGATATATTAGTTTCCTGTTTCAGTGATTATGCCACAATATTTAGATTTTGAGATGTATATGCACCAATAGATATATGCACATTACAGTACAGCACATATTTTTTTCCTATATTGATAGATGTTCGTTTTCACATTGTTTTTTGTGTGTTTCCTTCTGCTTGGCGTATTCAGTCAGATTTTCTTGATTGCACCATAGATACAACAGGTTGGGTTTTTCCTTGGAAGTATGACAATGTAGCCACAGAAAATCACCTCAGCAACAAGACACTCTTGAGGTTTTTTTCACTGAGCAGTTTTAAGATAAGCTATACAAGATCACTGCAGTCAGCTACCTTATCACAACTGCAAGCCTACCTTGTGATCCTGCCCAGTGAGTCTTTCAGAATCTTGTTTTTTCCACACGAACAATCAAGGACAAGATCTACACAGATGTAACAGTCTAAATGCCTGTGTCATTTTTATGCGTACTTAGGATCCTAAAAGTTTTGAAATACTACATGCGTATATACTAGTTCTGCAAGATGATGTGCTACAGAGAAAAAGGAAAAGTCTGACATATTTAATTTTATAAATCAACTCAATCCAATTCAGACTTTTACCTGAAAGAATTATAACCACAGTTTTATTTACAAGACTAAACTAACATGGTATCAGGCTTTGGAGAATAAATGCCACATGAAACAATGGCCTTTGCGAGAGTGAAATACTGAGAGGAAAAAGAGCCGTGGCTCCACACTCACTAATCCTGAAAATGTCCACTCCTTGTTTTCTGTCAAAATACTCAGTGTTCACACTAGATTTATTCCTTCACAACAGCTCCATTCAAGTGCAGGAAACAGAAATTACTCATAAATGCAAGGTTTGAGAATTAACCTGTTTATCTATAAATATTCTTTTTAACAAATTTGAACCTGTAGAACAAGTTCATGTTTTGCACTGCATGTCCAATGTGTTTCTACTCCTACAGTGTCCTCTGTTGCATTTAGTGATTGAAAAATTTGGTTAAAATATCATTTGGTAAGAATGTAATCCCCTTGCCTTCTAGCTCATTCTTAGAAGCACCAGGGGCTAGGGGCTATAGATCCATCCACTTTCAAAAAGAAACAGTCAGGTGCACACATTGTTGGGCTTTTCCATATGAAATATGCACAGATTGTTTAAGACTGCTGCTAAATTCACTAACATATAGACTGGTCCTACAGTCCTAAAATATATTTGCAGACACAAACTCAGTCTCCAGGGGAAGGACTCAACATAGCCAAGACTGCAAATCTTACCAAAGGGTGTGCCTTTTGTGGGGTGACAAGAAGTACCAATTTATCAAACTGGCTCTGCTGTTTGTCATCAAACTCTCATTCCCCTGCAAATGAGATGGTAAATTGGAGAAATATTTATGTCTTTTTATCTGTTGTTATTCAGAGTGCATGGGTGAAATTGTGGTCAAGCCATTGTTCCTGATAGTCAACTTTTGTTCTTTTATCAGTTTCACAAAACATTTCTTAATTTTAGTGTGACTATTCTGGCCAGAAGTTATGTAAGGTGGTAAGTGGAATAATGGAATGGAGGGCCTCTACCTTGCCCTTCTGTTGTCCTGGATGTTCTAGCAACATAGACCAATGGGTCTCCACTCAGTCTCTATGTCTGCTGTGGTTATATATTCACCAGCAATACTAGGTTTTGTAGGTCATGTGCTTTCAACACCCTTCAAGTTGAAATACAAAGCATCAAGGTTTCTGGCTCTACCTGGCGTCTACCCTCTCTAGGCCTCCTACAGTGTCACCATGATGAGGCGACAGGGAGATGATTTGATACAAATCAATTCCGTTTATTACATGTATTGGTTCATCTTATATATGCTTAGATATTCTAAACAAGTCATCATGTCCTACTTCTATTGGTTATTCACACTAACCAAACAGCTAAGACTAGTACAATGATTGGCTTATGAAAATGTGAAATCACACGTCTCTATTTGATACAAAATGCAGACACTGCTTAAGATCTAAGAATACAGAGAAACTGTAAGGTCTTTGTCTTGCTTTGCTTATCAGAAATTTACAATCTCAAAGGCAGTTGGCTCCCTGACACCACTAGACACCACATTCCACATGGCCTGCACTTAGAGCCTGTGTGTCAATTCCTGCAAACCCCCAAAATGCACATTTAACAACTCCTCATTCTTTCTCCACATTCTGTCTCCATTTATTGCCAAGGATTCCTTGTCTCTGTATCTTGACACAGCACATCTGTTTTTTATTATGAGTCTGTGTATCCACACTATGGTCCCTTTCTGTTGCACTACAAATACCTTCGAGACCGTGTCATCGATCATTTTTCTAACACATTGCAAAACGCATGGAATCAATAAAATCAACAAAAGCAATATAATAAGTACATAAAAAAACCACATCTTAACAATACTGTGTACCCATCCAGGCCATCCCCATCCACCCGCTATATTTTCCAATCCAAAAAATCCCTGATCCTCCTGCAATTTTTCTGTTTGATCCATCAAGTCTTGGATCCTTGCATGAATGGAACATGAGTGATCAGTAAGATTCATACAGTACATCCCTTCAAAATCCTCACATCCATGTCCATGTGTAAGCAATAAAAAAATCTATAACTGCTCTATTCTGCAGTGTTTCATGCCTAACAGATTCTACATCTACTGCTAATTCGCTTAAAATTCAAGATGTTAGATTGGTTTGCTTTGCTAACCAACAGGCAACCTTGTTAATTGACCCAATGCTCTGGCTGCAGCTGCTCCTGGGACAAAAAAGATGGCAGCAAAAATTTCACCCTTATTCCACAAATTTATATTATCATCACAGGAATCTTTGAATCCTTTAGTGATTCTCCTATGGCAATGAGCATGTAAATGAGTGTGATTTAGGATCATCGTGAGGTTAGATGTTAAAAGAGTCAATCTTCCTAAAGAGCAAGGTCCTCCTATTATTCAAGATGGTATGCCTGGCCAAGCTCCATCTCCACAAACAAGAAAGATACCTTTTGGGTGTTTACAGGGGTGAGTGATTATTACTCGATTATAATTATGTTTGTGTGTTTGATTACACCATGCAGTACTATTTCTAAAGATAAGCACGCATGGGGTTACATTCTGCTTTCTAGTACTATTATTTTCTAAAGTATAACTAAAACAAACACAAGCAGGCATTTTTACACTACCTAAAATGTCGAGTTCTTGGGGCTCGATATCAGCAAAAGGCAGAAATTGCGTCCAATCATTCCAATTTTTTATCATGAAATTAAGATCAAAAGTGAGTTTTGATCACTTTGCACTTCCTTCCAACTCCAAGAATAAAAATTTTTATACATTCCCTGTGTATGATTGAGGTGCACTAAGAATCCCATATAAAATCCATACCTATCATTTTGGGGTTCTATATTCTCTATTATCTCTTTCCCACTACCCACAGATATTCCCACTAAAATATCCAATTATCAGAGGATTTTCATCTAGTAATGAGCAATTTAGAAAATTTAAAACATAAAGCTTTCTGTAACCACTCTTCCTGGGCTAGTCCTTCCGTGCTAGCACCCTGTTCCCCCTTTTTACTTTATTTTTAAGGTGTCATGCTAACATAAGCAGATGGATTATCTATGCTGCAAGTGAAATCTCTGCATGAATGTGAAAACTGAATCCGATAATCTTTGCCATTTAACTTGGCTATATGTTGTACCCAAAGAAGCTGTGTAGGTTTGTTTTGGGGTTTTTTTGTTTGCTTGGTTTGTTTTTTTTTTAATCTTAACATAATCCCTTATTCTAATATACTTATATTGATATGAAGAAAAAAAATCTTAAACTGTGCTATATCTGTTCTAAACTCATAACCTTAGCTATACCAAATGCTAAAAATCTACAAACCAAACAATTGTTAAAGTTAAACCACTGAGTTGACTACAAAAAAAGAAAACCCAAAACTGAAAAAGCAAAAAGAAAAGATGTTACATTCCATAGAGCTCTCTGGACATTTTTTTTTTTTTTCTTTTCTTCTTCTCCTTTTTCTCCTCCTCCTTCTTCTTCTTCTTCTTCTTCTTCTTCTTCTTCTTCTTCTTCTTCTTCTTCTTCTTTTCTTCTTCTTCTTCTTCCTCCTCCTCCTCCTGTAGGGGAAGGCAAACCTATCGTGGGCTTGTCTTTGCTCAAGGACCTGGATGTACTTGGTGGGTGATGACAAAAGACGGGGAAACTCATTGTGTGCCCCAAGGAAATTTAACACTGGGAGGAAAATAACCTGGTGTGTGAGTTGTGTGTTGCAGGAGGTGATGTGGTGAAAAGGACCCAGACTGATGAAGTTTTATACTAAATGAGAGTGAGACAGTGGCTAAAACCAAGCTGCTGTTGGCACCCAACAGAGGAATATCCTGCTGCTCCTGTTATGAATTGTCCAAAGGAACATCTGAAGAAGCAGAACATCTTCCTATTAAGAGACTGGGATATTAATACAAATTGTGTGGGTTGGGTATCGGAATGATTTAAGGTGTAGGCTAAGTTGTGAGTGTAAGCAGGAAGAGATTTAAGCGTTAGACAGATGAGATGGTAGAATCTATGTGGAATTGTGAATTAATGTGAATGTGTATGAAATGTGTGGAGCCTGAGCATGATGCAGATAGTACAGAATAAGGGATGGAGACTGTAGTAGGTTAGAAGTGGGCTGAGCTGGGGTTAATTCTCCTCTAATGCTGTGTTTTGTGGTGCTGTAGCTGAGCATTGATAAAGCAGCAGTGTTGTGACTGCTAAGCTGAGCACCCAGGCTACAACTCTCGGCCCCAAGATGCTGAGAGGACACAGAGATCCAGACTGGCCAAAGGGATATTCCATGCCATATGATGTCAGCTCAGAAATAAGAACGAGGTAATAGAAGGAAGTTTGGGGAAGATACGTCCATGGCGTCTGTTCTCCAGAAGTAACCATCAAGCATAGAGAGCCCTGCTTCCCAAGACCAAAACATCATCCAGCTGATGTGAAGCAGAGATTTACACCAGTCTCTGCTCCTGCTTCCCACGCAGTTTATTGCTTTTGCTTATTTTCATTATTAAATTTCTTCTATCTTATAACTGACCTTTGTTATATTTTCCCCTCTCCCCTGTCCATTTAAGAGGGGGAGTGATAGAGCGGCTCTGGTGGGCATTTGGCCCCCAGCTGGGGCAAAACCACCACACTGACTTTCAAAAAAATCCATGTTGTTGTTAGTCTACTCCATGGGAGGAGGGATATGCTCTAACCTGGTACATTAATTTTAGTTCTTTTCCAAACACGGTGCAACATCTTGTTTTGGTTGATAATCTGGATAAGGAAGTTGAGGGAAAATTAATATGTTTGGTATTTTGTGGCCCATTATTGCCCCAGTTTTAACCTTATCAGTTCAGCATGTCCTTTACTGCCATGGTGCAATATCATGCATTCTCTTTTTTTGCTAAGATTGTTTGGAACTGGGTAAAAGCTGTTTAAACAAAAGTCAGAAGATTTGTTATGGGTGTTTTAGGATTTAAGAATGTAGCTGAAAGCATGAAGTCTGTTATGCTGGTGTGAGAGTCTAAGAGTTATTTGGGATTGCTGAGTTATCAAGTGGCTTGCCTAGTATGTTTTGAATTTGATGGGTTTGGCTGCTGTTGTATGTCTGATTGTAGTTTGGAGAAGAGAGAAATGCAGGAATAAACAGGCTACAGTGAGGTTTTTACTTCCTTTGAAGGCAGTATTAGGGACTTAGGGTTAAAGATGCAGCCTGCAACCAAGTGGGGGAGGGAAAACCACAGCTCCTATGGTCTTCTGAGGGTAAAATCCCTCAGATGGATAAAGTTGAGGAGTTTGTTTGCAAGAGATGCAGCTCAAAAGTTTTGATCAGTAGAAGAGTGCCTAACACTGGAGTGTCTGCCTTTAAAGGGGCTGATGTGGCAAAGGTTCTCCTGCCTGCAACCAGAGGACTGGAAGTGGTACCAGAGGGTGCAACAGGGTCCTCAGAAGGTGAGCCCACTAATACCATCGAGTCTGCTAATTCTTTTGCTCATGCTTTAGCCCCAGTTGTTTCTACCAAACCTGCCGCTGCTGCTGTGGGAAAGGTTCTCTCTGCCTCAGTCCCAATTCCACCATCACATAAGGAACAGAACCAGACAGAAAAAACAGACTTAGATGATCCTATGGAAGGCACCTTCCAGATTAAGACACATCTTACTCTAAGCAAAGTGAGCAGGAAGGTTTGAGTGGAAGACTTAAGATCTTCACTGTTCCAGTTAAAACAAGGGAAAACCTGGCAGCTAGTTTTGGGGGGTCACAATAGCTCAGATGATGATGGGGACAAACCAGAGCAGGGTAATCCCAAGGAGGGAACTGTTAGGGACAATTTTGCTGCTGTTGAGGGGTTTTGGAAGTTTGCTCAATTCATGAAGCATGCACAACAGGATCCAGGAAAAGGTACATCTACTGGTGTGAAGGCTAATACCCCTGTGGGTAAAAGCAATGGAAAGGCTATTGCTAAGAGAAAACATAATCGGGAAACAGATGTGAACTGTAACTTGGATTTAGACTTGGAACACCGAGGTGAACTGTTCTTAGCTCAGTGGGCCCACAGTTACTCAGGACATCAAAGCAGAGATGCTACCTACAAGTGGGAACAGGATAGAGTAATCAACATACCCACGGATGCTATAATGCAAGTCATGCATGACTGTAATATTTGTGCTGCTATTAAACAAGCCAAGCATCTGAAGCCCTTGTGGTATGGTGAGCGATGGGCGAAGTACAAATACGGTGAAGTGTGGCACATTGATTACATCACTACCTCGTTCTCAGACTGGAAAGCAGTATGTGCTGACCATGGTAGAAGCAAGCACTGGATGGCTAGAAACCTATCCAGTTTCCCATGGTACTGCACATAGCACCATTCTCAGCTTGGAAAGACAGATCATGTGGTGACATGGTGTTCCATTGCAAATTGAATGGCACTCATTTTAAGAACAACCTCATAAAAACTTGGGCCAAAGAGCATGACATATCCATACCACATCCCATATTATGCACCTGCCTCAGGCAAGATTGAGTGTTATAATAGTTTGATGAAAACAACTTTAAAAGCACTGGGGGGAGGAACCTTAAAGAAACATCTAGCCCAAGGTACATGGGTCGTGAACAGTAGAGGTCTACCAACTGAGCAGGCCCAGCTCATTCTGACTCATTACAAAAGGCAGAAGGTCACAGTGTTCCTGTTATTTATTAAAAGAATTTGTTGGGGAAATTTGTTTGGGTATTTTCCCCTCCAGAGGAGGCTACACCTGTCTAAAGGGTGGTTTCTGCCGAAGAGCCTGGCCATATATACTGCGTTAAGTAAAACAATGCTATGAGCTCTTTTGCAGATAATTGTGGTGCCCCTATGTCCTAGTTTGAGATTAACTGGAATATTTTAGTAAGAGAAATTAGGTTATAGGCTGAGAAATTAAAACACTGGCGACGCCTACTTCATTCATATATTTGCTGACTGATACAAAATTAAGAACCCAAACATAGATAAGACAGAGCTAGTCAGGTCTGAGCTCTGAGTTGTTGGCTTCTATCAAAGAGTGATAATGGAAGTCCTCTCACTTTTCATGAATTCAGTGACCAGCTGAGGCAGATAGAGGACAGATTTTTGCATTCTACCCTAGTCTCTGCTGTAAAAATGCTGGGTACAGAGATAAAAGATGGCTTTAAAGATAGTATGAAAGAATTGAAGGAGGAACTTAAAACCTCCATATCAAATCTGGCAAAGGATGCCATCACTTCACCTTCTGAATAGATCCATGTTTCTGCCATCAGGAACAGACATCCACCTCCTGCAAGGCAATTCCATCCCAGGAAAAAAAAATCCACCTAGACATCAGCAACCATGTTTGCCAATTTGGATAATCCTGCAAGACCAATTTGGTGAGAACATGAATAAGCAGGATGGTTGACCTACTTCTTTCAGGGAACTGCAGAGTGGCAGAAACAAAAGCAGCTCCCCAAAGTAATTGTGAATATTCCAATAATTGTAACTCCTGTCACAAAAACACCGATCACCCAGCACACCCAAAATGCCATGTTCAGCATTAGGGGTGCCATTCCTCTAGTCAGGAGGAGGAAAGGGATAGTGGAGAAAACCAAATTTATTGGAAGGTATTCATTAGGTGGCCTGGCAGTTCAACAGTTTGGAAATACAGGGCTCTAGTTGATACAGGTGCTCAGTGTACTTTATTGCCATCAAACTGCAAGGGGACAGAGTCTATAACTATTTCTGGAATCACTGAGTTAACTGAGTTGCAGGCTGAAATAAGTTTAACTGGTAAAGAGTGGAAGAAGCATACTATTGTAACTGGTCCTGATGCACCTTGCGTTCTGGGAATTGACTTTTTGAGGCAGGGTTGCTTCAAAGATCCTAAGGGTCACAAATGGGCTTTTGGTATAGCATCTGTAGAAACTGGGGATGGTAAATTGAAACAGTCCATTAGACCCAAACTTTCAGATGACTCTGCAGTTGTGGGACATCGTGACATAGAGGATCTGAAACTGCCAACTGCTACTCAAACTGTGCATCACAGGCAGTACAGAACTAACTGTGACTCTTTCTTGCCCATTCATCAGCTGATTTGTCAACTGGAAAGTCAGGCTGTCATCGAGAAAGCTCATTCACCTTTCAACAGTCTGATTTGGCCTGTGCACAAGCCTAACAGACTGGCAACTCGGAGTGGACGTTTTTGCCCTCAGTGAGGAGACTCCACCCATGACTGCAGCTGTGCTGGATATGCTAGAACTCCAGCACGAGCTGGAATTGAAGGAGGTCAAATGGTACTATAGACATTGCTAAAGCTTTTCTTCTCTATTCCCATAGCAAAGGAATGAAGGCCTCAATTTGCATTCACCTGCAGAGGAATCCAGTATCAGTTCAACTGTTTGACTCAGGGCTGGAAACACAGTTCAACCATCTGTCACTCAGTGATCCACAATGCATTGGAGAAAGCTCTAGAACACATACAATTCATCAATGACATCATTGTGTGGGGCCAAACTGCTGAGGAAGTCTTTGAGAAAGGTAACAAAATAATTGACATTCTGTTGCAAGCAGGTTTTGCCATGAAGAGAGACAAAGTGAAAGGACCTTCCAAAGAAATTCAATTTCTGGGAGTGCAGTGGCAGGATGGTCACCATCACATTCCACAGGATGAGATAAACACAGTCTCCATCATGGCAGCCCACAAATATGAAAGACATTCTATCTTTCTTGGGTGCAGTGAGATTTTGGAGACTACACATTCCTGGATTCAGTCAGTCCAAAACTGGATTGAGGTACAATCGCAAGGCAAGCAGCAGCGAAGTGCCATTCAAAGTGGCAGTGGCACCAAGAGCAGATCCAGCAGCAGCAGCAGCTACAGCACCGTGACCAGCTCCAGACGGTAACAGTACTGAAAGGGCAGGAGGGGCAGCAGGGTAAGCTACTTCACGCGCCTGCACAAAGGGAGTGACGCAGCTGGGGCATTCCCTTGGCTCCATGCAAAGTACAATCGTGATGCAGGCAGTAGCAGAACACCATTTGAAGCGGCAGCAGCTGTTCACTTGAGCCTGGTGAGCAGCACATGCTGAGAGAACCTTTAAAAAAGAAAAAAAAGAACAAGAAAATAAACAAATAAAAAACAACCAAACTAACAAAAAACAAGCACCATAGCTTAAGCCATGGTTGTAGCCCAGGTGAATACTAGAGCTAGGAGAACTGTGGGCACCCAGACTGGTGCCTCATGCAAATCTGTGGGGTGTCCAGACCCCTGGATGCAGAGGATGCCTGAGCCTAACATTTGGAATGAAGGGTGGTGTGCATGAAAGTTGTGTGAGGTGAGTGATCTGCTCAATATGGTGGCTGCGCTTAAGGAGGAAGTTGAGAGATTAAGATCTCTATGGGATTGTGAAGGGGAAATTGACCAGCAGAGACAGACTATGCCATCCCTGAGGGAGGGGTAGCAGGTGAAGACAGCACAGGTAGGAGAGGATTCCATTTCCTCTCATTCCCCTGCTAAAACAGGTAAAG
>VWZI01009943.1:43460-54321 GCA_013396835.1 Psilopogon haemacephalus
CTGAAACGTATTAATAATATTTACAGATTTGGATGCTCAGTGGTGACAACACCTTACACAAGAGGCTATCTACAGGCAGATATAAACAGTGTTAAATTAAATTCGAACACTTTAGCAGAACTAGCAAAATACAACCAGTAAACTTTTGGAAAGAGATTATTGCAGTGCAATATGCCATGCCTTCTAGGGCAACTCAAGAGGCTCCTCTCTTCTAAAGCAGCAAAGGTAGGAAGAGCTCTAATTACAGAGTAAGCAGAAAACTTATTGCAAGACTTCTAGAATATTTACTTATAAATTAGTATCTTTGGATTTCTGGGGCTGCATTATAGTCCAGATAGTATCCAAAACACTTAGAGGAGTGCTGTCAGTGGTATAGTAACCAGCAAAAGCTTTTAGAGTTTCCTAAGACTATCACAGGATGTCAGGTACTTGCATGTTCTTCTGACATAGTCTTAGTCCATTCTCAGGCAGATGGTGTCCTTTCAGGGCTCTGGGTTTGTCATGGAGGTTCACAGGTGTGCAGGCAAGCATGATATTTTGTAGCTTGGCATTACCATGCTTTCTCTCCGATACAAACTGTGTTGAGGTCTCCATACATGAGCTCTCAAGCTAGGAGCAGTTTATTTGCTTTCAATAGCTGTAACTGCCAGTGGCAGTAATGCATCTTGCAAGGGGGCACTTGGCTCTCCCAGTCTTACCCTTACTGGAGAGTCTGAGCTGTCAGCGGGGTTGTTGCTAAGCCTGACCAGTTTCAGGCAGCTTTCAGCAAAGGCTTCTTGTCTGTAGCACAGGATTTTATACTTCTCCCTGGTAAACTGAAGCATAGCAAAGTTTCGAGGAAACAAGGCAACCAAGCTTGTTATTAAGCAGCAAGGCTGGTATTAAAGCAGCAAGGAAAGTTGTTTACAACTTTACTCATATTTATCAATTGACTGAGTATTAATTGCTCCCATGGGCAAGTGAGATTAACCAATCAGAATGGCACTTTGCCAGAACTAACCATATTAGGTGAAGCCATGGGCTTCCTTAAACGAAATTTGGGAAAACATAGACTTTGCATGAGGTAGGTGCAATTAAAGTGCATATGCCTTATTTACCACAGGATGTAAAGAGCAAAGTCTGAACAATCTCTGGTCACTATATGCAGGGGCTCCTCCTCCTTTGTCCTTCTTCCCACATTTCTCCCCACTTCAGAAGGGGGAGGCAAAGCAGGGAACCATGCCTGGACTCAAAGTGGGCCTGTTTTGGGTGCCCACCACAATTTGTTTACTACAGTGTTAACAGATGGAAAGCTAAAAATGCTCACTTGTATGAAAAACTAATTATTTTGTGTGCGATTGCACTGAAGACACACCTGCATTTTAGTGTATATATATATATGTGCATGTATATATGCATATATATACATATGTATGTATATGTATATGTGTTTGTATACATATATAGATACATACATATATATATATATATATGTTGGAAATTATTACTGACAATTTTTGAAACAAAGCCAGGGAAACAGTAAGTTCAAGAAAGAAACAACAATAGAGGGAAAAAAACCTCAAAAGCAAACAACCAACAAAAAAAAACCATAAACCCACAAACAAACAAAAAAACCAGAAAAAAAAAATCCAAGCAATACATACTGGACAAAAGGACCAAAATTAAAACAAACTAAAAAAAAAAAAAACAAAAAAAAAAAACAAAACTCAGGTGGTGTAACCAATTTCTTTTCTTTTCAATGAATAGTCCAGAAAATTTATTTCTAATTTTCTTCAAGGCTGTGGACAGATATTTTTAATTACTATTATTTTGGGGAAGAAAGAAAAATTAAAGTATTAATTCATTTTCAGATTTTGCAGAGTTTTTTAATGTTGAAGTTTCCCTTCCTTCAAGAGAACCTAACAACTTTATTTCTTGGACATTTTCATCTCTTATAACCAACAACATTGGAAACAAAGCTAAAAAGCAATACACCCATCAGTGACTAACTTCCTAGTCAAGGGTTTCATACATAAATATCTCTAAGTTTTGACATCTACTATGTGTAGAATAAGGCTTTTACATGATTCTGGCAGTTTGCGTGATTCTGGTGTCACACTTTTTCTGTGAAACACCACTCATCAAAGCATCCTTTGCACTGTGTTAAAGAATGACTGTGATAGTGAGTGTCCATAGTCTCAGTCTTTTGAAATGCTCAACACGGTCACCTACATAATCCAACAACCCTGTCTCCGTTGTGATGTTTTGAAACTAGCACACTGCTCAGCTACTGTTCTCTGCTATATAGCAAGGCCTTGCTTCTCGTTTTTTAATGAAAGTTAATAGAAGTGTCTTAGGCATTGAATGACCTTTTTTGCATCAATTTCAGCTCTAAAAATACACACATGCAACTCAGCGCAGAGAAAAAGATAGTGCATTGTTTAGCTAAAAGGAAAATACTACCATATTATGCAGTTTTTCTCCTGCTGAAATGATCTTCATTTCCTTCTTTCTTTACCATTTGATTACATTATAAAAACATTTTTCCAGTTTAGGCAGGTTGGGGTTTTTTTTGCTTCATTACATTAGCTTCTTCCTCTCTCAGTTCTGCACTGAGCAGACTGCCTGTACGTACACATACAAGCATACGCACCTCCCCCATTTTCCTCCTTTACAGTCTCTGTGCTTTTAGCAATAATTTGCACATAATGGAACAGCCAGAGGGGGGTTTGATCAATGACCTCTGTCTTTGAGATGCTGTTCCAAGGGAAACACATCTGCCAACATAAAGTATTGGAGCAATCATAGCTCAGTGAGCGCCATAATAAGCAACTGTTACACTGGAGCCATCAGTCATGTTCAGTTACAGACTTGAAAGGATATGGCACCTCAGGGAGCAATGTCCTTCCATAAATTTGGGCAGCAATGAAGAATGATTTGCAATCAAGTAATAAAAGGCCTAAAAAAGGTCCACCATGCATACTAACATCCAATACAGCTGACAAAGAAAATAAAAAACCTTGGCGTTGTTTCCTCGTTATGTAAACTACACAGCTGTCCAAGCAATTAAGATATGATTTTGGGAATTCTCTCGTAAAAATTTGCTAACAGCGCTTCCACTTGTGAAAGTGACATTCTTCTTTATCGGTAAAGTGCATTTCATTAAGGTAATGCAATTTCATCTAGGTTAATAATAGGAATTGCTTAACCTTATGGCAAGAGTACGTAAACAACATAAAATTAATGACACTCCACGCATTGTGGGAATAGATTTGCATTAGTGACAGCATTGATCAAGTAAAAGAGAAACTAACATGCACTCCCAATTGTTGGTACTCCAGGGATTTCTGTTTACTATCTGCAAAGCCCTATTTCTGGTCTTCCGGTTGCAAAACTGCTAGACAGATAGAACTCACAGTAGGCTTTGTAATTTTTCAGTACTAGCACTAGTGAAATAAGGATGATACAAAGGACATATATCTGAGCAGATACATCTTCACAGATGGGTTAAAAATGTAAACAAAACAGAAGAGGCACACAAGAGTCTTTTAGAAGTGGTGATTCACTTTAAATGTGCAACACTCCCATGGTTCAAAATGGTTGCTTCTTCAGTTTCCTTAGATGAGAAAGTTTGTAGGTGCTACAACCACCACTTCATGTTCTGTTACTTTTATGGATCAACTACTGGTATGCTTATTCTGCCTTACATGCTGTGTTTATACCATAATGGTGTGACTGTATACATTGCACTGTATCACAGATGTGGCAATTCTCTAGTATGTGAGATTTTTTCACATAACAAAGTGAAGAAAAAATTATCAAGAACATCTGAAGTCATATCTGCTCCCACAAGGATTTTCGCTGTTTTCTTTCTCCAGTGGTGTTACTTTATAGATATATAGGACTATGCAAGCATACTGGCAAAGCCTCTTGTGAGCAGTCTGCCCCCCTTCTTATCAAGAGGTGGGTTTCTCTGGCTCCTACTGATGCCTGAGGTTACAAAATCCATGATTTCTTAGAGAGTTATAATTATTTCCTGAAAATCCTGTCATAGGCCAGCACAAATGTACAAACAAAGGAGTAGCACCCATAAATGTAGTTGAATCTTTGTTGCTAGTATTAACATACAACAGAGTAAAAATCTGCCTTCATCTTCTCTTGTTCCAAGGGAACTACTAATAAAACTCACCTGAAATGCTCCTATTTTATTGACTTTAGAGCAGAAAAGAAGGAGAAGGAGCAAAAGTTTCATCACAGAGACGGTGGAAATTAAGAAGACAGGGAGTGCCTTTGCAGAGATCAAAAAGTCACCTCCATCAATGTGGTGACACACTAGCTGAGCTGGGACTTTTTTCGTGTGTGTACTTCGCCCTTTTCCAGTTTATTGCTTTTTTGAAGGTTTTCATTTAAGAGACAAACACTATTTTTTGTCTGTTTCTTTCAGACTAAGGATGTAAATGGAATTATCAATTGTAAATCCTTTTCACTTAATTTCATGACAGAAAATATGCCTTAAGTCACAGAGATTCATATTGGAAGAACATGCACGTAGTAGACATGCTGAGTAAACAACAGTATTGGTCTAAAATCTCCTTCAGCAAGAGCAATCCAAAGAGTTGTTTGAAACAATAGTGAGTGATGCAGACAATACTGAGTTAGACTCTTTGTTTAGTGTCCTTTTCATATCAAAGTCATATGAAAAGGAAAACGATTCAGTTATGAATACAAGAGCCATTCAATTGAGGGAAGAGGACATTTTGCAAGCACTGTGCACACCTAGAGTGGAAAATCCAACAAAAGGCAAATTCCTCTTACTTAAGATATTTCAGGATGTTATTCCAGATGGTGGGACAGACACATTTCCAGATTAAAAAGAATACTGTTGAATGAACATTTTAAATATCAAGCCTAAAAAGTCTTGAATTGGTATAATTTCTAAACCCATCAACAGGACATTTTCTGGATAAAGAACAAGCAGGTCTCTGTGTGGATGATTTCTAAACCAAGTAAGAAGTGGATTAAGAGGATGCCATATGCAGGTCCCTAAAGACATTTAAGCATTAACTAGTTTACATTACATTAGGACTCTAGGATACTCTAAGCAGTTAACAGTACTAACTTAGGACAGAGGAACAGATCCCAAGCAATTCTAAATACCTCCTGCAGGGTTTTAGAAGTCTGAGACTCAGCCTTACATAGAAAATCTTTCTACAGTTAGTCCAGCTTTCTTTTTTTTTTTTTTAATCTCTTTTTGCAAGTCAGACTGTAGCAAATCTATATAAGCTAGGCAAAGATCCCATTATCTTTATTTGCTATTATCTGTCACAAAGTTCTTTTTAGTTAGGAAAAATACATTTCAGAATAAATCTGGGAATGAAATTACTGTTTCTTTCAGAAATTAGATGCCCATTCTTAAAAGAAGGAAATAAGCTTGACAATAGGCATTACAGGTAATTCCAAAGAGCTCTCCAGAAACAATTATTTTCTAGGGGAAGTCCTGCAGTCATTACTTACTTCTAAATGGGAAACCGTTACACTGTTTTATAGGTTTTTTTCCAGTTATAGCTTCCAGCACTCACAAAAAGAACTGATACACTAAAACAAACATCAGGGAAAACCAAATCAAAACATGCATTTAAATAGGGTTTATTCCCAAGCACCAAGAATAAAATTTCTGATGTTGTCCTGGAAAGGATTATTGAATCATAAGAAGGTCTCCATGTATTATTTTCTCTAACACTTTGATTTCACTGATCCCATTCTTCAATGATTTTGACTCTTCTCTCCAGCTGTGGTTATCCAGTTTTCACAGGACTGTTTACTGCTCTTTTAATAGCAAGGCATCATTTTCTTAGAAGATGATTTATCAATACTGACCTCAGTCATGAATGAAAATCTCCTGTGTGAGTGAATATAGCGGACCTGGGGGAAGGAGACTTAGACTTGAATGCTTTGCTGTCTTTTCATTTATTAGAAGATTTATTTGAGGCAGATAATTGTGTCCATCCTATAATGCTTTATATTTCATACTACTTCTTTGCTCCCAGCACCAGATTCTGATTTGTGAGCAGTTAGAACTTCCTATTTCTCTCTCTTTGTTACCCTCTCAAACACTTTTAGCAAAAGACAGTATTGTTTTTATATTGTGAGGACACATGTTCCCCTTTGCCCTGGGTGAGACTTTTTGCAGCCCTGGAGCTGCCGAGTCTACAGCTCATAAAACAAAGGATGAGTTCTGAATCGTAGTTGCATGATAGAAAAACCCAGCATACCTGTTTTCCTGTAGGTTTGACAAAATACAAAAACCTATCTGATAATTTCACCCATGAGCAGAGGGCCAGCTGTGGTGGCTCATGTTAAATTATATTATTTGATAATAAAACTGGATTTTTTGTAAGGGTTAATGCCAACAACTATATATTTTGTGTCATAATTAAAGTGTTCAATTTAGTTGAAAGCCACCTATATCACATATAACTTGCCCTGATTAATCTCTCACCTTAGCCTCAATTCTTCTCTCAAACTCAAGAAAGCAAATATTGGACTGGTTAACACCTAGTACTTTGCACTAGAACTGTGAAAATATGGCCTCACCTAATACAACATGAAATGAAAATCAACTAACAAAGTTATTCCTTTTATTCTTTCCCCTCCCTCCAGCTGTCATCATGCAAATCTAACATATTCTGAATGTTTAACATAATAAAACATATTTTAAAATACTTGTATCACTACAGACAGAAAGAGGTTTCAGCTGTGTTTTCCTAGTGGATAAGATTAAGGACAGCTGACATGTAATGGAAGGTGCTCAGATTTCCTGAATATTGAATGCCTGCTTTATATGGGACAGTGACTAAGTGATGTTTAGTTATTTTTAAAATACTTGGTGGAACAGATCTCAGGCTCACTGAAGACTTAACTGCTCCGCTTTGTCCAGATTAACCCATAAACTTTCTAATGCCATGCCTTAAATGTCAAGTACCAAGACCAGGTAAGACTTAGTTAAAGACACTCTAAAGACTTGTAATGTATTATTCAGATTCTTTGATATAGTTCAAAACAGGAAATAGTATCCATTCAATCTCCTCTCCACACTATCACAATCACAGTCCTAATGTGCTTTAAAATGTTTTCTAAGAGGACCTACAGATAAAGTGTTTACACTAGCCAGTTATCATCTGGATATGCATTGATAACCAAAATATATTCTTTAATAAATGTACTCTGCCTATTTAACTACTATTGAGACACAATTAAAAGCTTTCTCCCCTTTTTCCTAAACAATTGGGGTTTTGTTACATAATCTGGGCCAGACTCACACAAACTTGAAGGTCTAAATGGGAAAAAAAATAGGGTGGGGGGAAGCAATATTTTGGCATTGCTTTTTGGCTCTTAAAGAGCAAGTTTCAGTGAAAAAAAATCACAATTAATACATCAGAGAGCACTGACAAGCTTTTATAACATTACAGGATTTTTCAGCTATGAAGAAGCATATTGAATCTTTAGAGTACTGCCTATTCTTCACTGCTTCAGTTGTCTTCTTTTGTTTACAAGTCCCTGCCATCCTTCTCTGTGAATTGAATGCTAAACTGTCTCTGGAGAGATGTTATATTGCTTACAGAATGCCTCAGCAGATGGTGCTTCCTGTTGCAACAGAAGGCTGTGATTACACCTGAACTCTTCAAGAACTCTTAACTTCAACAGAAAAACAAGATAAATTAAAGGCTCAGAACTCTATTCTTTCCCTCCTCTGTTCTCCTACATTCAGGGGGAGGGCAAGAAATCTGGATTTGGAAACTAGTAATATTTTACCAAAATAGTTTGTTCCATGCTCCATTTTTTATATCTGGTTACTCCATAGCTTGTTACACCACTGTTCATTGTTTTACAAAATAGAGTAAACCTCCACCAAGAAGAGTCCATAAACAAAAAAGGAAGCACCACAAACACCACCTGGATTGGAAAGTCCAACATTCTGTAGCAGTTTGGTACCAAAGGCAAAACTGACATTTTTGCAAAGATCTATCAGGACTTTTTAGCAAACATTCATCTATTGCCCTAGCCTGCAAAATGTAAGAAACTCATAGAGGTGAAATAATAAAACCCTTAAAGCATACAAACATGAAAAAAATGTCTGGTGGTTGCTTGGATGAGCATATACTCTGCTGGGTAGAACACTGGCTGGATGTCTGGGGCCTGAGTGAAGGCCAGTGGAATTAAATCCAAGTGTCAGTTGATCACAAGTGGTGTTCCTCACAGCTCAGTGTTGGAACCATTTTTGTTTAACATCTTTATCAATGGTCTTGATGAGTGCACCATGGGTAAATTTGCAGATGACAGCAGGTTAGGTAGTAGTGTTGATCATCTTGAGGGTTAGAAGGCTCTACAAACAGATCTAAACAGATTTGGTCCAAGTCAGTGCTATGTGCTTCATCAAGAGCAAATGCCATGTAAGGCACTTGGACCACAACAACCCCATGCATCGCTAGAGGCTTGGGGAAGCATGGCTGGGAAGTTGTACAGAAGAAAGGAACCTAGGGGTCCCTTTTCACCTGGGTCCACCTGTTTGTGGGGCAGTATTACATAAATCTTTTGGTGATATTTATCATATCAAAGAAGTGGATCAGATCTATTGTACTGCTCTATTGCGTATGGTTAACCTATGATATGGTTATAGCTCTGGTTATTGGGATTAAGCCAGTATCTGCATGTGACATTCTTGGGTTTTAGTAATTTCAGTCCATTTATGGGTGAGACAGAAGAGGACTTCCTCAGTTTCTGAGACCTTCGAATATCCTTCAGATGTCCAGCCAACAGGCTTTTGTTGTTGCATCTCCTGAATATGTCCCAGGTCTTATTTAGAGTTATATAATTCCTTTTCCAAGAATACCAGCCAGATATCTGCCCCAGGGATGGATAGTTATGAGGGGCAGGTTGTTTGATAGGGTATGGGCAGTGGTCTCCTCCAGAGTTTTGGAATTTCACCTGAACGAGCACAAAATCCTAATCTAGGACAGCGGTCACCTCCAGAGTTTTGGAATTTCACCTGAACAAGCACAAAATCCTGATCAACCAGTAAAATATTTGGAAAAAATATCTTGTCACTCTGGAACATCCAAAGAGAAATGCTCTGGGGCCTTGCCCAGCCTCTCAAACCCTTCTCAATGCTATTCAAAGCCCTTAAGGAGAAGGAAAAGTCTCTGGGCCTAGAGACAAACCAGCAGATCCTGTAGCTACTGAATCCATGGCAGCAGATGCTGCACCAGAGAACCAGTCTGTACTGATGTAAGTTGGAATTAGAATGTAGGGAAGCCAAGGAGCTGGGATATTCATCCTCATGGGAAAGGGTCATTGGAAAATGAGGCAGCTGGGGAACAAACATAGGCACTCAGCCTCTGGAGGCAGCTTCTGTCAGATGCAGGGAAGGTGCTAAATGTCACCTAGGCAAGTGGACTCAGAAAACAGGACTCATTTTTTAAACAGTCTTATAGGCACCTGGACCAAAGACCATGGCATTGAGTGGGTCTATCACATTACCTACCATGCACCAGCCACTGGGAAAATTGAACACCACAATGAACTGCTGAATACTACACTTACAGCAATGGTGGTGGGACCTCAAAAAATTGAGACAGGCATTCAGCAAAAGCCGTCTGGTTAGTTAACACAAAAGGATCTGCCAGCTAAGCTGGCCCTTCTCCATTGTAACCATCACATATCAAAGAAGGGTATAAAGTCCCTGTAGTGCACATGAAGAATGCATTAAGGAAGACAGTCTGGGTTAGCTGTGCTTCAAGCATAGGGAAGGGCTGTCACTGGTTGTCAGGCATAAGGTTTTCTGTCACTCTGGCATTGGGTGAGCATGTCTCTCATTTTTCCATATTACATCATTACTATTTGTGCTGGTTGGAGGTTAACTGGAATATTTTAATAAGAGAAATTAGGTGATAGGCTGTGGAAAGAAAACAATGGTGATGCCTACTTCGCTTATAGGTATACTGAGATGTACTAAAGCAAAGACATAAACACAGATAAGAGAGATTCACTCTGATCTGAGCTCTGGCTATTGGCCTTTCCCTCTCCTTGCCTTCTAGCTGGATCTGTGTAACCCAGCTAATAAATTTCTGCTTCTAATACCCTTGGCCTATCTTTCCTGTTACCCAGCATATAAGGTAGATTCTGGGATAAGATTGGCAGGTGGGAAGAAGGTGAAAGGGTGACTGGAAACGCCTTCTGGGACTCTGATCTCTGGGAGGGTCATTGTGCACCTGTATTGCCTTTTTAATGTATATACCTGTAAATATTTGTAATATATTGTAAATCATAGAGTCAGTCAGGTTTGGAAGGGACCACACAGATTATCTAGTTCCAACCCCCCTGCCATGGCCAGGGACACACTATCCTAGATCAGGCTGGACAGAGCCTCATCTATCCTGGCCTGTGTTGGTTTGAGCTAATTGGAGAATTTGAGTGAGAAATTAGACTATTGGCTGAGAGACAGTTAAATACAGTGTGTGTCACTTCACCAAGTTTTACTGAGAAAAAAAAAAAAGTTGTTTTTAAAAGTGTTCACAAAACAATCAGATTAGCCAGTCTGTTTGGGTCTGTGCTGGCTCCGGCCACTCTCTCCTTTTGTCTCTCAGTCTTGGTGGCTAAATTCAGAGTAATATAACTAAAACTACTAACTTCTCCTATTACTAATCTCTGCTTGATATTCAGCTTATCTGCAGCATCAAGAGGTGGTGAGATAAGGCTGGGGAAGGGGGGAAAGGTGGTAGGGGGAGTTTGGTTACCCTCTTCTGGGGATTTTGGTCTCCGGGAGGGGTGTGGTGTGTGTATTACCTTTTTATTGTATATATCTGTAAATATCTGTTATATCTTG
>VWZI01009943.1:59088-74212 GCA_013396835.1 Psilopogon haemacephalus
TATCAGGCAAGTCTATTTCTTTCTGTCCCCTAAGACTAGTTCAGAAATCTCTATTATTTAAAGTAATTTGTGGTAATGTAAGGGAAAAGTCCTGGGTTCAAGCAATGAACCTCGTTTTCTGGATACATGTGAAGATGGATCTAACATCAGTACCTCTTCCTGATGAAGCTTAGGAGTGGGTTTTTACAAATAGGCAACAAGGTTTCCACAAATGGTGAAAAACATCTCAATAATATTAGTAATACCATATTTCACTGAATCCTCAAATTATATCTCTAAATATATATAGGGCAGGGGTCAAGAGAGTGGGACAAGACCCTTTTGACTGGTGGCCAGTGGTATGACAAATGGCAATGTGCACAAACTGGAGCACAGGAAATTTCACTAAAGCATAAGGACTAAATTCCTTACTCCAAGGGTGCCAGTGCACTGTAGTAAGCTGCCCAGACAGACTGGGGATTTTCCATATCTGGAGACATTTGAGAGTCACCTGGATGTGATTATGTGCAACACTATGTTAACTTGCTTTAGTAGTTGGGTTGAACTAGAGATACCTTCCAACCCCTATCATGTTGTGATTGACTACCTTTGTCAAAAAATTTTCATCAATCCTCTGCAGGATTCTCCTGGAATATACTTTTCATGAATGTTGACACTGTGGATACATTTCTCAGGTGCAATAGAGAAGGTAATCATAGAATCATAGAATCAATCACAGAAGCAGTCAGAATTGGAAGAGACCACAAGGATCAACTAGTTCTAACTCCCCTGCCATGGCAAGGACACCCCACACTAGATCAGGCTGTCTACAGCCTTATCCAGACTGGCCTTAAACACCTCCAGGTATGGGGCTTTGACCAATTGTGACTGAGCAGACACAACTTCCTAAGACTCTCCTCACAGGAGAGATGCTCCAGCCCTCTGATCATCCCCATGGCCTTTTTCTAGACAAGTTCCAGCACATCCATATCCTTCCTGTAATAGAAGCTCCAGAACCAGGTGCAGTACTCCAAGTGGGATCTCACCAGGGTGGAGTAGATGGAGAGAATCCCCTCCCTCAACCTGCTGGCCACACTTCTCCCAGTGCAGCCCAGGATCTGGTTGGCTTTCTGGGCTGCAAGTACACCCTGCTAGCTCATGTTGAGCTTCTCATCCACCAGCACTCCCAAGTCCCTCTCCTCAGGGATACTGCCAAGCCAGTCACTGCCCAGCTTATATTGGTGCTTGGCATTGCCTTGACCCAGATGCAGGACCTTGCACTTGGTCTTGTTGAACTTCATGAGGTTGGCTTGGGCCTACCTCTCCAGCTTGTCCAGGTCCCTCTGGATGGATCTCTCCCCTCCAACGTGTCTGCTGCTCCACACAACTGGATGTCATCAGCAAGCTTGCTGAGGGTGCACTCAATGCCACTGTCCATGTTGCCAACAAAGATGTTGAACAAAACTGGTCCCAGGACTGATCCCTGAGTGACCTCACTTGTCACTAGTCTCCACTGGAACATGGAGCCATTGACAGTCACTCTTTGGGTGAGAACATCAAGCCAGTTCTTTATCCATCTAGTGGTCCATCCATGAAACCCATTTTTCTCCAGTTTGGAGACCAGGACAGTGTCAAAGGCTTTGCTCAGGTCCTGATCAATGCCATCAGTTGCTCATCTCTTATCAATTAATGTTGTGATCTTTTCATAGAAGGCCACCAGTTTTGTCAGGCATGATGGTGAAGCCACATTGACTGTACCAAATCACCTCTTCACTATTGTTCTGCCTCAGAAGTGCCTCCAGGAAGATGTGCTCCACAATCTTACCAGGCACAGAGGTGAGACTGACTGGCCTATATTTCCATGGTTCTTCCTTCTTACTCTTTTTTGAAAATGGGCAGTTTGCCCTTTTCCTATCAGTGAGGACTTCACCAGACTGCCATGACTTTTGGAATATAATAGAGAGGGGTTTAGCAGCTTCACCTGCCAGTTTCCTCAGCAGTTGTGGAAAAAAAGTAGAAGGCCTGTAATGTCAAAGGAATCGCATATATAAATATTACTGAGCAAATGGTGAACAGGAGCTTAGATAGAATTGAGAGAAAGTCAATGGCAGAGTTAAAAAACTGAATCCAAGGCATTTTAGATAAATGCATTTTGCTCCAAATCTCCATTCCAATGCAAAGTTGTGTCTTATATTTGATTTCACTGGGACACCAAGCATGATCATTACGAGAGATGAGTTATGTCAAAGGAGTTGTGTTTCCCTACACTGCAAATATCCTCAAGTTTGCAGAATCAAATGTTAGTGTTCCATGTCCCTGTTCATTCCATGAATACCTCTCCTGAAGAGCTTCTGTTGTCATCCAGTTCCAGGAAGGTCCACTGTTACCATCTGAAAGAAGTCACATATTCTTTTTGTCTCTTAGATATCATCAGACTTGACATACTCAAGATATCCATCAAATTTCATAGTATGTTAGCTGGTCTACGACAGTGATGCTTAAAAGAAGATCTCATGTAAGAAAAATTCATATTGTTACTAGCTCAAGTTTATTTAAACCTACCAATTCTTTCTCATAAAATAGAATTTAAGGCTGAAGTTCCAGCAAAAAAAAAAGTTCTATTATGAAGTACTATGGTTTTATCCTTTTTCTTCTCCAATTAATGCTTAAGTTGAGAAAATATGTGAAAAACAGTGGTTTAAATTAGCATACATCTACTAATAGTAGAAAGTTTGCTGTTTTATCAATGATTTTTCGGTTCAGTTTCAAAGTGTTTTTTTCCTGTGACACTGCAGCTTCAGCAGAAAAATGCATGCAAGAGTGATCCATGTCCTCTAAAAGTATGAGTACTTAAAACATCTTTAAGGCGGTTGCTGTGTTCTCAGTTGATCTTACTACTATTTCGAAGAAACAAATTCATCTAACAGAATTCAAGTGCTGTAACAAAGCAGCAGAGGTCTTACAGACATTACCAGTTTGAGAAATTACAGGCTTGCTAAATCATCCTTATTCTGTCTATATAACATGAAATTTGAGCATTGAGATACAGGGGTTTCTGAGGAAGGGCAAGATTTTAAAAGAGCTGACTGATCTTTCATCTTTTCTTCCCACCTGTATTGTTAGGCTAGCACATTTAAGGCACTGTGTAGAGCTGTACAGTATATTTATTTGCAGCTGTTTCAAGAGCAGTGTAACAACTCTCAGTCAGGTCATAACAGTAACAGGAATTCAATCCTGTAAACTAAGCTCTACTTCTGCAAATATTAAAGTTAATTTTAAAACCAGTGTACACATAGAGTGCGGAAAGAGAGGAAAACGTTTTTCTGAACATATGTAATGAGTACTAATAGGGAGTGCTTCTCTAGCAAAAGGCAAGACAATTACACACTCTGCTTTGCCTTCAAATTCAAGAGAAATTATGGAGTAACTTGTGCGCTTCAATTTACCAAGAAATTTGTAGACAGTTTCTGTGGGTTCCTAAGCAGTAGTTGGAGAGCCTTTCTCTAAGCATACCTATTTTTAAACTACAGAAAAGTATTAATAAACTTTATTTCACAAGCTCCTTTTCTACCCCCACAAAATCTTCAGCCAAGAATATGGATTAGTCCTAATGACCAGCTGACTCACTTTGATTGCAATAGGTCAGAGAATCAGTAGCCCTATGTAAATAAAATGTTGGTTGCGCAGATAGGCACTAAAAGATTGTAAAGGACTCTTCATCAGCTCAGCTGTTTAGATGTGAATTCGTTACAACACTATCTAAAAACAGTTCTCATTTCACAGTAGCTTCCAGGTTGTTGAGCTACAAATAAGCCATATCTGTAGTGTTTACAGTTCAAATGCTGAGGTTTGCAGTGAATGTACTTCAGGCTTACTGTGGCTGTCAGCATGTACTCAAGCTTTTGCATGCTTTTCCGTCCTTCAGGGAGGACTTGGGTATTTGACTTAAGTATTTGACTCAATAGCAATTCTATATAGATTTTTAAAGGATAAAGTAAAGTCTCTATTGGCATGTAATGGGTTTTTAAATTAATTTGTAACAGCCAACAAGATCAAGTAGAAAACAATGGCCTCTGTGTAGATTTTCAACTCTCATATAGAATTTATTCACATATGAATTTCATCACTGAATAAATCAGACTTAAGTGTGTGTCTGAATTACATCTGTGGATTACAACAAAGTAAAGAATGTTCATAAATACACTAAAGTCAGATGACAGGCATAAGAAGCTCCAGATCCAGCAAAAAGAATGTTTTCTTTTTGAAAACAAGAGATTCCTTTAGCTGTGCCTTTTGAGTTACCACTTTGCAATATGGAGCAATTTAAAATTGGAATCCTGATCGTATTTTGTAATATGAACTTTCTTCTATTGGAAAACTTCATGAATGCTGGAATTAATTCACACTAGATAAACAATTTTATGTTTTTAAGGTACATAAATGTTTTTTGCCAGAATTGATGAGGGCTGTTTTGTTCATGTTCATCAATTAACAATTGACCTGTGAAATAAATTATTTCGCTTAGCCAATTAACAATCACCATTCAGTAATCTTCAGAATTGCTGGTTTTCCTAGCCTGTCATCAATACACCTGCCTTTGACCAAAGATGTCAGGTGACATCTCAACTAAAGATAAATTAAGTAACTTTATTTTTAAAAAAATGTACTAGATATTGCCCTTTTGGTGCTACTCATCAGGCTTATTTTGCATTGTCAGAAGCAATATTTTCTTAAGTATCTGACAGATGTAGTCACTTTTTAAAGAAAAATGGGCAGCAACTAAAACAACCAAATAAAGCAAAACAAACATGCAAAACTCAAACAAAAGAAAACACAAAACTAAATAAGAAACCAAGTGTTTTTCAGACATGTCAACAGCACTTGTACAGACAAGTGAAAAAGGATGCCAAAATAATTTACAGCATTCCTGAATTAATATCATTGTTCTACTTTCTCTTCCATGGGATTGTTTTGTATATGTAAAGGAGCTTCGTCAGTTTGTTTGTTTTATTTCCCTCACTATTCCCCAATGCAACACTAACCACCATAGGAACTCCTTGAGAAATAGGCACTGATCCCCTTTAGACATACTGCTATTTCTTACCTTACATTTGCACATCCATAAAGAACCAGGGCTGTCTGTTGCTGTTCTACTGCAAACCAGAGTGTTGCAAACTTCAACTGCATGGGAGCTTTCCAAATCTCTCTGCATTCTATTAGCTCCAAGACTGACACCTAGTGCCCAGGCTATTGGTTGAAACACCTGTCCAAATTGACATTGCATTTATTTCCAATACATAAAACAGATTCAGCAAGGCTCAAAGACTTACATTCCTCTTTTTCCATAATTTGCATACATATTCTAATTATCATTTGAATCTTGAATCTATTAAAAGAGTAGCAAGCTTATAGCCCATGGTTTCAGCATTGTTCATCGCTTAACAGTCAGAGTTGTTGGATCACTAATATCAATAATGAGCTGAAACTACAATTAGCATCTAAATTAACTATGCCAAGATGTACTAACTTATTATTATGTTTTTCAGTAAAAATATACTATAACACAGCAGGGTAAGCACTGAAATTATATCATTCCAGACCTCAAGACTTCAAGTTTTTCCTAGAAAGTATCTAAAAATATTGTGCCAAAACACAGTCATTTTATTGCCAAAAAACACAAGTGAAAGCCAAAGTGCATAATACAACAAGAAAATCCACCAATTTTTTAAAATGTAAACTCTTAAATGCTCTGAAACTATTATTTACTTGCTCATCCATCTGTTCTACTTGCCTTCTTCCTCAGATGTTTCTCATTTCACCAGCTTTAAACACTCTATCATAATACTCTTATTGGACTACATTTCAGACTGTTTCTCTCACAGAACTGGCTTAAACAAAAATATTCAGTCTGCTTAATTACCCAATTCTTCTTCTTTATCCTGTGTTTATTTTCCAAAATCCAAGGCAGAATAAGGTCCTAAATACAGATTTGACCCTTACACAACTTTCATGCATTTCCTAATGAAGTCATTAAAACACTGATCTCACAGAGATAAGTTGCTTACAGTGCACCAAAGGTCTTTGTAATCACAGGTTATATAGATACCATTTCTGCCATTCTAACTTCTGAAACATTTTACTGCACCAGGGACAATCAAGCTGACAGTAATTTTGTTTTCATTATTAAAAAGAATGCCATGAATTCCTTCCAAAAATCCTCTCTTCTGAACCGATATCTTTTCCTACTTGTTTTAGGGCACAGCAGCTCACTTCAGTCTTACATAGAGTTAGATTTTTTTTTCTGTACATATATATATATATGTATAAAATATTCTGCAGGACTAATAAGAAAAAAATTAAATGCATTTAATGTTAGTTTAGTTTGTATGCATTGCAAGAATTTCCAAGTATGCTCATTGATTAGAATGTGACATTGCAGCAATAGGAAAGCTCACTTTGCCTGAATCTTTATGGCACTAAAGACAGACTATCATCTGTGGACAACTATCACTGAGAAACAACATAGCCAAATTGTGACAAACTCTCCCTGTTACTTAGAGCAAACCAATAGGGCTTTGTTGGTTGGGTGCATTTGTTTGGTTTTTTTGTTTTTAGGTTTTCTTGCAGGGGAAGGAGGAGTGTTCATTTTGTTGTTGTATTTGTTTGTTTGTTTGCAATTTTGTTTTGGTTTGTTTTAACAAAGACTTATATCAGATATTAAAACAGATTCCTAGTACTCAGCTGTGTGAAAGAAATTTACACTGAAGATTGCCTGCTCCAACTCTGCACACACACCTCAACTTCAAAAATAAGGCAAACAAACAACAAAAAAAAGCAAACCCATGTAGACTGTACAGTGTATTTCACAGTTCTGTCACAGGAGATCTTTCAAGAAATCCCACTGTGGGAGAATGAATTTGTCATACAGTATAATCACCGTAATAAGAACAAGGACATTCTCATCGTCCACTTCCTCCCAACACAGTCCTCTGAAATGTCTCCTCTGTTCCAAATTCCACCTTCATAAACCTCAGCCACTGAGGGGCAGAAAGCTAGTTACTGTGAAGTAGAAATGTTAATACTATGAGGAAGTCATGGAAGCATGCCAGAGGTTAGAGTTATTGAAGTAAAGTGACAGAATTACTCTACAAGTCTAATGAATTTGTTTTGAGGACTAACTTCATGAAAAGAAACAGTTTTCTGTTTGTGGATTGCTTTTCAAGGAAAGCTTTTGTTTTAAAACAAATAATACAGCAAAAGAAAGTATTTGCCTGTCCTCTGATATAAGATCGAAATTCTCAGCTCGTGATAAACCTGAGATGGGATGCAGAACATGTCCTTGTATTGCTTAACACTTGGCTTAAAGGACTCTAGTACTAAAGGGAGCAAGTGATTTGAAAGACCCAGACCCAACTGCATGGTTGCTCATGTTTAGCACCTTCAGTTCCAAGTGTCCAGTGCAACACAAGGGAGGATTTAAGTTTGACTCTGAGTTATAAAAGCAAAGGCTAGAGACTTTATGTCATGTGTTCTTACAGTTTAAAATAGGGCCTTCCTAAATGATCATGATGACTACTGGGGGAGGGGGGATATTAATTATTGAGCAGGAAAATCACCCTTTTCTCACAAATAGAGTGCCAAGAGTCTTTATCCTAACATATTTTCACTTTTTCCCCAAATCAGATTTCACTTGTGGAAGAAGTGCAATAAGAGATCAAAACCATGGAATGAAACATGGATACCACCTGATAAGAATGACCAATTTTACATCATTATTGTCTTAGAGCACAACTTTATATCCCTGAGGCTGGACTCACTGATCTAACATGAGAACCTCTAAAAAGCTTTGTGTATCAGTCTTATTGCAGAAATCCAGGTAGAGCACAAACTATACGCCTGTAATAATTCCAGCTCATTAGACCTACTTTCCATGTAAGTTTATCACTTTTCAGATTCTTCTGCTGTTCCTTCTCTATCTTCTGTTAGATAGGGCATGCTATGGGAAGAAACATTGGTCCATCAGTTTCAATGTAAAAGTCAAGGGACAAGCCTGGCATTTTGCCATTTACCTCTAGACATGCCCTTGTCAAAAATGTCCAATTTTCTATTAAAAATACTATAGCACCAGCTTTGTTGCCACAGGATAAACTGTGTTAAAAGGTCTGCTTTCATCTTAGGCTCTTGTCTTCACAATTTAATGCTCAACATCAGAATCATACGCCATCCCTCATCAACATCAAAGGCATTAGCTCAGCCTTAGCAACAGGAAAGTCACTAAAAGGTTGGAGGTTCAGTTGAAATAAGGATACAAACGTTTAACTCTTTATTAAAATCATTTATATTTCTAGAGCAGACTGAAATAATGTAAAAATATGTTTGCTGAGCTTAGGCCATGACATGCAAAGGACCCTGAAAAGGAGATACGAATACAGTTAAGCAAATAATCTCAGCACACCTATCAGGCTTTTCTTACTTTTGTTTTTATTTCCAGTTGACAATTTCTAATCATTAATGCCTCTCTTAAAAAGAAAAATGTTGATGTTTAGAGGTGAAATAGGAATCAAATCCCAAACAAATGCATCACTTATGAGAATGCTGAAAACCAGTTTAGCAGGTATCAGTTCACAGGGTCATTCTTACACAGCTGCTTTCCACCCACCTTATTACAGAAGTATCTAAATAAGGATAGACTAATACCAGTTCCCTGTAGCTCATCCATTAATTGCTTCCCAATCCACTATACTAGTCAGTCATTTCCAATTCTTTACGGACTAAGGAGTATGCATTTAGAGGAGAAGGCATAAGTCAATTTGAAAGATAGATAGCCAAAAAAGAAAAGTGGGGGAAGGTGGGGGAGGTGGGGTTGTAAATTCAATTAGCCAGTGGAAAAAAGATAATGTAATCTTTCAGCATACTGCCTCATAGACAGCCTGCTATGAAGGAAAAAGAAAAAAAAAAATCCAAAACAAACCAAAAACAGGTAAACTGCTGCACACATACATCAAGAGTGCATTAGAATGTAAAACACACACTGTATCTTTACATGCCAGCAACTCTGAAGTCAAAAAGTATGTTTTCCCACCTCCTGGTGGCTCCAATTGATTGAAAGGACTGAGTTTCAATTTCTCTCCTAAAAATGTATCTTCAGGAAAAGTCTATGGATGGAAGGTTTCAGCTCAAATAAGGAATATATGTTACAATAGTTATAACAGAAACTTCTGACTGACCTTCCCAGAGTTTCAGTGTGAAGTAATGTCGGGCCTATTTCCTTAATTTATTAGAACAAGACAGATTAATGTACAAGGACAAAGACCTGGAGAGGAAAAGCCATATTGGACTGAAAGATGACAGTGAAGTGTGGAGGTGTGTTGATGTATTTGATGAAGATGGGTTAATATTTAAGTCAAATATGCAGGGTTTTATTCAAGAATCCTAAATGTCTGACAATGCAAGAATTTTCTTTGGTTTTGCATAGCAACACTACCACAATATTCATAATGCACAGTCTCATTGCATTAGCCACTAGTGAGTGTCATTGCTTCTGAAAAGGAAAAGTCTGGTTGCACAAAATCGTTCTGAATCAGAGCTAGCAAGAGCGGCCTTTTCCTCCCCCTTCTGCAAGGAGCTGCCAAGCATGTCAGATCATTCATGTTAAATTATACTGGATGGCACTGACATGTGCACTACTGTCATCTAACAGTTGAGTTGCAGCTGTCAAATCTTTTGCACTGCAAGTTTTCCATAGCAGTCCTACAGTGATTCAGAACAGGAGAACAGGCCTTTATCTGGTAATTTACAGCTAGTTCAAACCTGACAAAATAAACAATGTACATAATGTTCAGGGAAGAAAAATAATCCTAGCAATTCTAACACCTTCTGCTGACCTGCAGAAAAACTAGTTCATTAAAATCCAATAGCAGAAAACATTTCTGGAAGGAAGTTCAATAATCCTGTGATTTGGTTGGCAGTTTATTTGGTAATATATTTTAAACCCTCACAGCAGGGGGAAAAACAAACAAACAAACAAACAAAACAAAAAAAACAAACCTAACTGAAAATAGAATGAAGAACATTCATAAAAGCAAAATGTTCATCCACATGTGCCTACCTTTAATTGTGCTGTGGCTTTAGCAATTTAACTCAAATTAAATTAGAATTGCAAACTAAGGCTCAGTAATAATCGAGCTTATACCTTTAACATATTTGTTGCCCTTATTGACCACTCTGTTTACTCAGTAAACAATGGTTCTTCAGCTTTCCTGCAGTTCGGTCCATGCTAGGGAAACACTAATCTCTTCCAGGTTTTAGCTTTCTCAGTTCCCCTGCACCATGGTTTGACCTGCGGGCAAATGAAGCCATTCAAATATTTGCTTATCTTGTCATCTCTTCTCATCAGACCTTGCAATTCCTGTCATGCCCCACATGTCAGTTTAAAGCATAACGTCATTAATACCTCCAGTGCACTAATGGATGCTTCACACATGAATGCATTAATGAAATGTGTTATTGTTTTCCCTCACACGACATTAACAATCTCAGTCATGCTGAGCCCCTGAAGCCCTGCAGTGCTGCTGAAAACCACTAGCTATCAAATGAACCCTCAGTTACACCTCAGTAACTTTAAGTTCAAGTTTATCACTGAAGTGTCACTCATGTGAGGAAAAGATACAAGCCTCTAAGGTCTTTCAGGCCCAGCTGCAATTACCATAGAGAGTAACAGGAAGCAACAGCTGCAAGGGGAAAAACACACCATACTATAAATGAAACCCTGTCAAGATAAAACAGGAAAGATCTGGGTGTCAATGTAGTCATTTGCTTTTTGTTTTTCCCATTTGTCTGTGGACTGATGGCTTGTATAATGATGACAGGGTTGGTTTTCCTGAGGATAGAAACACAAACAGCCTAGTTCCCTGATAGAGACATTAAATATAGGAGACAATAAACATTTCTTATGCAACTACATTTAAAATAACTTTTCTGTGTCTTTAAGAATTATTTCTAGAGGAGCTGTGAAATGGTCACAGCAAGTTATGTAGCTTTTACATACAGGTAAGCTAAATAAGGCTGCTTGTCTTCTGTGTCTGCAAGAGCACATTGGCAGCAGAATCAGGTTAGTGCCTTTTCCACATCTCAAATAATGACACTATCTTTTCTATGTATCAAAGAAGACTACAAATCAAGCTTTTCACTACCTTCATAACTACTATAGGAATCAGCCTCTGTACCCACAACTTAGTTTTTGTTTCGCAAAGTCAGCAGATGAAGTTGTTCACTGTGTGGTTAGGCTTAAAAATCAATGGCTGGTAAGTTTTTTATTGTCTGTGAACTCTAATCTGTATTAAGGCATGTAATGTCCTGAAGAGAAAAAACACAACAAAATACTGGAATGTCACCTAGTGTTTCAAGAGTGAAGTCAGGACATTCTTTCATATGGCAGTCATCTCTTTACTCTTACTTTATTCTCAAGCAGTGACACACATATGGTGGCTACAAGCAGCAAGTACAGGCCATTCCTAGCTTATTCTGAGTTTTGGCACTGTAAGAAACCACTAGCCCCCTTCTCCTATGTATTACCCTGAATACTACGTTTTTGCTTATCAGTACAAGACATTATATGAAACTCAGAGCTCTCAGGCATAGAAAGGTGCTGATGTGCAGCCTGAAATATTAGGAAGGTCAGACACCCCAGTTTACTGCCTATTAACCTTTGAAGAGAAGTTCCTGAATGCCTGAAGGAGGATACAGTGTTAAGTCTCATATACATTCTGCATATTGTGCCAAAAAAGTCCCACAGAAATTAAACAAACACGGGGAGAAAGAGTTTTGTAATCAAAACTAAAAACTGACCAAACCAGGCGATCAGAAGCTTCCACTACCATGAGCAAAAGAGTTGTCTTGTATAGAATAAAGTGGTTTGCCATTAATTGTGTCACTCTGCCCAGGGTACCCACAAATAGTTGATGATTCTTGTTTCTGAAATTTATGCAAGTGGAAATATTATTTCATAATTTCTAATATTCATAATGCAGAATAATTTCTGAGATTTATCCCTTCAACCACAAAGACAGACTTCTGAAAAACGCTATGTTTTCTCCAGCATGTATCTCCATCAAGAAAGAATGGTGAAATCAGCGTCAGCATTTGATGGTTTGACAGTTACCTGCACCCTCCCCGCTCTCACCTTTTGAAATAACCCTGGCTAGAACTCAGAAGACTGGAAGTTGATAAAGCTTTATATTTACAGCTTTGCACAATATACAAGCAGATAGTTACAAGGTATAACAGATATTTACAGATATATACAATTAAAAGGTAATACAGAAACACCACACCCCTCCCAGAGACCAAAATCCCCAAGACCAACCACCCCTACCACCTTTCCCCCCTTCCCCAATCTTATCTCACCACCTAATGATGCTGCAGATAAGCAGAGGTAGATCAGCCAGGGTAGTTAGCAGTATGAAAGAAGTTGGTGGAATTACTGAAAATTAGCTACCAAGGCAGAGAGACAAAAGAACCATGCAAGAGAAGCAGACGCAGCCCAGTGAGGTCTGAAACCATCTGTGTTATCTATGTTTGGGTTACAGTTTTTAAACCAATTTTTTTTTCTTTCTCAGTAAAGCTCTGGGTGAAGCGACATACTGTGTTTTCCTCTCTCAGCAATAGTCTAATTTCTTACTCAAATTCTCCAATTAGTTCAAACCAGCATACAGCACATGACAGCTTTTCCCTCCCTATGGATTTATTTGGGTACTATGTCCTTGTTTTCAGGATCTTGGAAATCAGTGATGGAACACAGTGTATCTGTCTCAGATATCACAGGCTGTCTTCAACATCCTGATCTTTTCATTGTAATTAGCTAATCAATATGTCCTATAAACTTATGACCATCTAACCTGTAACTGAACTTCACTTCTGAACTTTCCACTCAGGTACTTTTTGTTACCTACCCATTTCTTCCTCTTAATTTGCTAATGGGAAGGGTTAGGAAGGAGCATTTAGTGCTGAACAAGGTTAAATAAAGCATGTGTCACAGCCATCAAGTATTTCTTAACAACCTCCTCCTTTTTCAAATATGTATTCATATATACACAGAACAGAGAATTTTGTTTCAGCACTAGAAATGTCAGTTGGTAACTAATGGAAAGGATTAATTGCCCTGCTTTGGAGAGGCAGTACAAGATAGTGTCAAGTACATGGTCACACTCTTTCCACATATCTGTGAGTACACTTAAGTAACTCAAACATTTCTTTCACAACATGTGCAGCAGTAAATTTGAGTTGCTTGACACTAAAATCCAGTCATTTCTAGTACTAAGTCTACGTAATGACCCCCATTTGCCATTCTAAACAACTTACAGGCACAGTTCAGGAGTTGGGAAAGCCTCTTGCCCATGCTAATTTCCAGTTTAGGAGCAAACTTTGCATTTCAACTGTCAGCAGTTTAAAAGGATTTAGACACAGGTTGCTCTATGCTTGGTAGTTGCAATATCTAAAAGAAAGGTTCTAACTTCATTTAGCCTACAAGAATACACTACAACCTTTGATATCACTTTAGATGTGTATGTGTGTATTTATATTTGTTTCCACGTTAAGTTGTTGCTGGTTTCCTATTTAATCTCTACACATTTGTGTAAAGGAGAAAAAAATCAAGCAACTTTGTGGTATATTCAGCTACTAGTGTGCTGCTTGGTGTAAAAGGAGGAGACTGTATCTACCTATGTCTATATTTAAAAGTAATTTAATGCATTCAGAATTAACTACACCTGTTTAAGTTAGGGGACATGGTTTAGAACCAGACTAAGCCAAGTTAGGTGACTGGACTTAAAAACTTAAAGGTCCTTTCCAACTAAAACAATTCTATGATTCTATGATCTGTACAATCAAAGAGTATGTGATGAGGGCCCTTCCTCTATAAATAGCATGCAACAGAAGGCAGTGCTACTTAAGTACAGTGTGTAACCCAAGGCTGAGTATTTCCAACATACATGTAGATTAAAGCTGTCCCATTCTCTAATGTTAACAGAAACAAAGTTTTTGAGACACTGAGCACTTTTCAAAAGAGGAAGTTATTTTTCTTTTCTGTTTTGCTACTATAGATACTTTCTATCTTCTCTTATTTAGAGAAATACTCTGAAGAGGAACAACAAAATTTGTTTGACCAGCAATGAGAAAGGTCTTGAATGCCACGACTGGGAGATGGGACGCAACTTGATGCAAGCTAATTGTCACTTTATTATGTAGAAAGCACCACTTATATAAGTTAATATTAACACGTGTCTTTTAACCATTGGCTAATATAAGTGTCCACGTGATTCTCTCAACAATGGGATTGGTCAAACGATATGGCCATGTGAACCCCATGTGGACTCATACCTGAACTGGAGCCCAAGACAAAAGACTCTAATGCCACAATCATTGCCCAGTTCATGCCTTCAGCTCCCCCAGCACCGTCTGCAAGGTCATTAAGACCTTTTAAGAATTCGTGTGGCTTGTGTCCCTCCAGGGCTAAGACATCGCCCTCCACTAACTGCATGGTGCTTGGCGAGTTACCTCTAAGCTTTGTTCCCACATCTCTTTCTTTCTGTCATATGTCAAATACTCTTTTTAAAGAGCAATTGATTAAAGCTTGAAAACATTGCAAGATACAAGGCAACGTGAGTTAAAAAAAAAAACCAAAACAACAAAAACCAAGATTTTAACAACATAAAAGATAGTTTTAACAATACTACGAATCCAACCAGAAAGTCCCCAACCACTAAAAAAAATCTCTTAGTATCCATTTGTCTTCCTAGTCCAGCATATTTTCAGTCCGCTGTTGTAATTTTTCTCTGTCGTCCTCATCAGGGCATGCTAAGGATTCNCTGTTTCAGGGTCTCGAATTAACACGGGAGTTTTTCTCGTGCTTCGAAAAATGTGTTAACGTTAAAATGCCTAACAATAGGAGAATTATTATCTCATAGAGAACAATTTTTAAAATTAAATACATACCGTGCCTTTCATAATCTTTCTTCCTGTGTTGTGTTTCCCATTCCCCCTTTCTGTTGTATTAAAAGGCATTTCAGTGTCTGGTGGGAACATTCTATCATAGAATCATAGAATCATAGAATGGTTTAAGTTGGAAAAGACCTCAAGGATCATCCAG
>VWZI01009943.1:84950-95763 GCA_013396835.1 Psilopogon haemacephalus
GTATCTGAGGGGGGCCTACAGGAGGGCTGGGGAGGGACTGTTCACAAGGTCTTGTAATGACAGGACGAGGGCGAATGGGTTCAAATTGGCGGAGGGGAGATTTGAACGGGATATTAGGAAGAAATTCTTCACAGTGAAGGTGGCAAGGGACTGGAACAGGTTGCCCAGGGAGGTTATGTCTTCTCCCTGGCTGGATGTGTTCAAGGCCAGGCTGGATGAGGTCTTGAGCGACCTGATCTAGTGGGAGGTGTCCCTGCCTGTGGCAGGGTGTTGGAACTGGATGATCTTTGAGGTCTCTTCCAACCTAAACCATTCTATGAATTCTATGATTCTACCTTTCCCCTGCAGTTTAAGGAAATACTTCAAAAGTGTGTTGTTATTTGACAGTGTAGTTAAAATCTTTTGTATACAAAAATCTCCATAAAAAGTAACAACTGATTTATTTCTGATGATGTGGGAATGCTACAAAGCACTGTTTTCCACTTCAGAAAACCTCTCTGTTATATTTAATCAATAAACAAATGTTTCTGTGGTTTTAAAAATGCAAAAGGTTTGGTTCCTTATCTGTATGGACTTCAAGTCTACAGGTTCATAAAAGCAAACTACCTGCAACAAAGTAATGAGACACATTAAAGAAAATTAAACAGAAAAAAAAAAATCAAAAAGCACACTCTAAAAACCCACTTCCCAAATTTTGCCCACACCACTGTTGAAGAAAGGAGACGTTCCAAAGACAAAAAAAGCAGTCAATTATCATTTCTGATCATCAATGTAAACACTATTTTATAGGCCAACACCTTGCCAAGCAGATGAAAGATAATGGATCTAACATAATATAGATTGGGTAAATATAGATAGATAGGAATTGTGAAACTCTTTGAACTCAAGATCAAAGATAATCAATCAACTTGCATAGTCTCTGAGAACCAGTGCCAACACAGTCATGCGGAACAGCCTCAGAAAATCACATGCAGTGTATAACAAATGTGCTTGCAAGATAACATCAGAGACATTTGTTTAACATCCAGTATAACCATTGATATTCCCCATATTAATGCAAAGAGTTAATGAAGTGCCACTTACTTTGTCTGTTACAGACAGCACCAGTGCAAATGTGCACACATTGGGAATGGAAAGACTACCAAGTACACGCCTTGTGCAGATTCACCTGGCTGCTATGAGGTTGATGCAATCCCAAGCACTGATATAGGCTGGGCAATGACTGTCTTGAGAGCAGCCCTGAAGAAAAGGATATGAGGGTGCTGGTAGATGAGAAGCTCAACATCAGCCACCAGTATATACCTGCAGCCCAGAAAGCCAAGCATATCTTAGGCTACATCAAGAGAAATGTGGCCAACAGTTCAAGAGAGCAGATCCTCCCCTTCTATACCACTCTGGTGAGACCCCATCTGGACTACTGTGTCTAATTCTGGAGCCCCTAGTACAAGAAGGACATTGACATACTGGAATGTGTCTAGAGAAGAGCCACATGGATAATCAGAGGGCTGGATCACCTCTGCTATGAGGACAGGATGAGAGAGTTGGAGTTGTTCAGTTTGAAGAAGGCTCTGAGGAGACCTTATTGTGGCCTTTCAATATCTGAAGGGAGCCTACAAGAAAGCTGGTGACGGACTTTTCAGGGTATTGTGTAGTGACAGAACTATGGGGAATGGATTCAAACTTGGGAGATCTAGATTTGATGTTACAAAGAAGTTCTTCACCATAAGGGTGGTGAGTCACTGGAACAGGTTGCCCAGCGAGGTGGTGGAAGCCCCATCCCTGGAAGTTTATAAGGGCAGGCTGTATGTTAGTCTGGGCAACCTGCTCTAGTGGAAAATGTCCCTGCCCAGGGACAGGTGTCTTGCAACTAAATGATCCTTAAGGTCCTTACCTTCCAACCCTGACAATTTTGTGATTCCATGATTGCGTAAAATAAAGGGAGTGACAAAGAGCAACTAGAAGTAGTGGAGTTCTATAAGTGAAGTCATTGGAGAATGAAAAACAACTGCTCATTTCTGATAGTACTCACAGAATCACAGAATTAACCAGGTTGGAAAAGACCTCTAAGATCATCAAGTATCAAAATACTAATAAAATCTTACAAGTTTTGACTGCTGTCAGTCACATGAATAGAATTCCTGTCCTTAAGGACACCAAACATTCTATATAGGGGAAAAAAAATCATTATACTTGTAGGTCCCAAATAAATCCAGGGGGTGAACATTTAAACCTACATTCCAGTTCCATTTCTTTTGCATGAGGGACTATGTAAGAAAAGATGTTCTCTGGAGCCAGCCACAAAATCCTAAGACAAAACATGATCTTTCTATGTCCTATTACCTGGGCCTGCAATTTTAATTTTTAATTTATTTTTTTCTGGAAAATTAAAAGACATAATTATAGCACAAATTGTAAGATTTATAATAATTGTATTAATATTTGAGGAGGAAATAGTCATACGTATTTATTTATATTGCTGATGCTTTCATATTTTTGTTTATTTAGTACTTGTGGTGGTTTGGCAGTTCCCTGCCCTCCCACACTGTGAAATTGCCCAAGCTAGACTCAGACAGATGGAAGTTAAGGAAATGAAGCTTTATATTTACAGCTTTGCACAAGATACAAGCAGATATTTACAATATATAGCAGACATTTACAGATACATACAGTAAAAAAGGTAGTACAGAAATATCACATGCCTCCCACAGGTCAGAATCCCTAAGAGGGGTTTCTAACCACCCTACCACCTTCCCCTCACTTCCCAATATTATCCCACTATCTGTCTTACATGCCAGATAAACAAAGGTTGATCAGCCAGGGGGATTAGCAGCAGGAAAGTAGTGAAATTATACAGCTCCAGCTAAGAAGGCAGGGAGAAGGACATGCATGGCTCAAAGTGGTCTGCCTTATCTTTTTTTGGGTTCTAACTTTTATAAATTTTTCAGTAACCTATAAGTCAAGGAGACACTGGAATGTTTTGCTTTCTGAGCCTATCGTCTAATTTCTTATTAAAATCCTCCAACTGGTTCAAACCAGCACAGTACTAATTTCTACATATGACAATATCGCAATGAATCAGCAGTGCTAAATCTAGTTTCAGATACATTTATGGTCAGTTTGCTAGATTCTGATGCACAGTCACATGCAGTAAATTAAATGCTCTATAGGTTTACAGTTTGTGTTCAGTGAAGAGTGTAGTAAAACACATACTGAAGAATCACAGGATACTTATAAATAACCACCAAATGAAAACCATGGTGAGACTGAATTACCTAAGTGGAAAAGTGGAAAATTAAAGGATGGTAGAAAATAACAGTAACAGGTGGAGAGGTGAATGGTGGAGCAGATGGGGAAGGTAGCAAGGTGATGAAAAATTAATTAATGATTGAAGTGTCTCGAAGAGGAAAACCACTTTATAATCTCTAAGTACCATCATAAATCAAATCAAGTTTCTCATTTTTTTTCAAACAGCTTATTATACTGAAAGATTCCTCTGGATGTTTTGCAATGATGTAATATCTTTAGCATTATGTTTTGCTGAAGATCTTGTCAACTTACTGATTTAGGGACATGAAGCTCAAATGCAGAACATCTGTAATAGCTCTTATGTTCAAATAAAGTCACAGAAAAGCTGTGACTAGGCAGTCTAGTGAGAGATGAATGGATTTTGTGCCTACATGCTCAGAAAGCAATCTCCAAGTGTACCAGTTCAAGTCTGGTTCAAACAGGAAAAAAAAAATAAAAATTACTGGTCTCTATTGTTGTGGTAAATGTGTAAAGACAGAGGCTACGGAATGACACCAGTCAAGCTTTTTGTCATGCAAGCATGTGTACATAAAATTTACAATCGGAAGTGGTATATGAGTGGTAAGCAATTTGTTTCCCCGTTATGATCACAGATCATTTGCTGATCCGTTAGGACTTGACAGGTTACATATTCTCTTATTTTCCTGTAGTTGTCATCTACTATCACCACATTACACATTATCTGAGAGATTACTCTTCTCTGTAATGAAGGAAATTAGGGTAATGAGAGAGAGAGAATGAAAGTGAGGGAGAGAGACAGAGAATAATAAGCTGGTCTCAGTTGTGCACCTGTGCAATGTAGACTACCATGTAACATTACTTAGCGCAAGAAAGATATAGTCATAGTTGTAAGAAAACAAATTCTTTGGCGTGTGATCAGTTTTTCAAAGAGCAAAAATTGCTATTTTCAAACATGACTTAATTCCTTCTTTCACATTTGCAAGACATAATCCAGCAACATGGAATTTCTGCTCCAGTGACTGTCTCACTATGTGTTCTGCAGCATAGGTTCAACAGTGCTTTGTTTGCTAAAATACAAATCAGAAGATTTATATCACACCAAGCGGGTATCACAGGGCCTTTCCTCTTTTGTACATTTGTTTATTTATTGTTTTTTGTCTTTTAATACAAATCTGAGCTGCTGAACTGACAACAACCTGTAAGAAACAGTGCAGAACCACGAATGTCGTGCCTTAATAGAAAAACTGGTGCACACCAGAGGGAAGATTTTTTTTTTTTTTAATGTATTTTGTAGGTGTGGTTGTCAAATCCAGCTAACAGACAAATACCCAGACAGCTGCTTGCTCACTCACCTTTCCTGTAGGATGGGGAGAAAACAGGACAAAGATGAGATCAGGTAAGTACATAGAGTTTGTTCAGTTCATGGTTTGGACTCCATCTGTTAGAGTGATTGCTCAGAACAGAATACATGGTCTGGTTTGTTGCTGAGAAGCAAACTCAGATCCAGGCTGAGTCACTACCCAGCCAAGCCATGTGCAGTCAGTATTTTCATGAGACTGCTATGAGAAACACAGTTGAAAGCTTTATGAAAGTCCAAATAGAAAACATCCACAACCTTTCCATCATCCACTGGGCAAGTCATCATGTTTGGAAAGAAAGGCATTTTACTCTAAAGGAGTGAATAAACCCACTCGCTCAGAACTGGACATTAAATACAAATACTATTTACAAAATAAACAAAATACAAAAGGTACCAAGGTAGAAGCATTTTGAGGCCCCGAAGCAGGCCACAGGTAGGCCTCAACCAGGCCCCAATCAGGGCTCAACCAGCCAAAACCTTCCTATCCCTCAAGCTAGGCCCCAGTAGGCCTCTATTATGTCTCAGTGGCTGCCACCTGCACAGATAGGCCCGGGCTAAGCTTCAGCTATGCAGCAAGAAATAGCTTGACAACCAGGCCTCACTCCCACACAAACCAAACCAATAGCATACGCTTGGAGTGGAGTGGTGAGAGAGAGCAAGCTTAACAGAGTGTCTGCTCCATATATAGGGAGATCTAGGAAAAGGGAATAGAAATTACAATATCCTGGGGCCTTCCTCTTCGGATGGACTTTCCCACCCCCTCAGGAGGACTACTCTACAGTTATACCAGTTAGCTCTTCCCTTAGCCTACAACAAGGTTCATCAAGCAGGACCTGACTTTCATAAATCCGTGCTGACTGGGCCTGGTGACCCGGTTGCCCTATATAAACTGTTTAGTGACACTCGAGGTGATCTGCTCCATAACCTTTATGGGTACTGACAGGTCTGTAGTTTCCTGGATCCTCCTTTCAGCCTTTCTTGTAGATGACTGTCACATTTGCTACTCTCCAGTCCACTAAGACCTTCCCAGGTAGACAGGACTGCTAGTAACTGATGGAAAGAGACTTGGTGAGCACATCTAGCAACTCCTTCAATACTCTCTCATGCAGCCCATCCAGACCCATAGATTTATGCATGTTTATATGGTGTATCAGGGCACCAACCATTTCCTCTTGGATTGTGAAGGTCTCTTTCTGCTGCCAATGCCTGTCAGCTCAGGAGACTGAGTGTGTAGGAAACAACTATTTCTACTGCTAAAGACTGAGGCAAAGTAGGCATTAAGCACCTCAGTCTTTCCCTCATCCTTTGTCACTGTGTTTTCCTCCTGCATGAAATAAAGGATGGAGATTCTCCCTACTCCTCTTTTTGTCATTGATGTATTTATAGAAGCATTTTTAATTGTTGCTAACGACAGTAGTCAGGTAGAGTTCTATTTGGGCTTTGGCTCTCTTATTTTTCTTACTGCATAGCCTTACTACATCTTTGTACTCCTCAGGAGAGGCCTGCCCCATATCAACTATCCTTTTGTTTCTAAATTCCAGACGAATCTTTCTATTCAGCCAGTCTGGTCTTCTTCTTCTGGACTCACTCCAACAGTTCCATGCCTCTGGTTTCCAGCATAAACACACTAGCAATTCAAGTAACACCATAAGTCCAGTTATTTATGTTAAGAACAAAGGCAATAAAATATAAAAATATATTCTGAAGTAAAATAAATGCAAAGTTAAGATGCAAACAGTGAGTAGTACATGTACTTTGTCCTTTTTATGTTCTCTTGATCTCCTGATGCAAGGGAAGCTGGATGATTTGCCAAATCATTCAAACTACAAGACTATTGCTCTGGTAGTCTAACTGTCTCACAATATACACTTGCAGTCTGAAAAGATGTAATCCTTTTTTTCTTTCCAGAAAAACAGTGTCCTTCATTGAGGAGGGGTTAATATTCAGACTAATTTACTTTAGGCAATTTATTTTAGACCTCACACTCCTCTATTTTACATATTCTCAGTAGATAGTAGAGGTCAGCTCCATAACCCGCAAGCTTCTCTCTCCTCACTACTGGGGATTCAGCTTGTCTCTCATTGAAGGTTACCAATCCATAGTCAAGAAACCTTTAACTTGAGCAACTGTTTGATGAGCTTCCTTGTTGTAGACATAACCTCACCAACACCTGACTTACCCAGAAGTCAGGACAGCTTGGATAAAGATCATTATCAGTGTTTTCTCAGAATAAACTTGACTTTTACAATACAGACCATGGTCATCCTCCATCCTGCCTTAGCAGTGTAGCTTTATACTCTGTGAAGGCAGGAGGAAGAAAAAAAACAAAACTTGACAGATAAATATAAGTCTATGGAGTCTGGACTTCCATAATGCCAGTTAGAGCTGTCTAACAGCAGCTTCTGAAGCACTAGTGTAGTTTTACCTTGTTACACACCTAAAAAAGAAAATCTGCAAGACCAAATGAAGAAAACTCATTTGTCTCTGGAGTTAAGTGACAGGATAGAAGTTCTCTTCTCCAAGTCTTTAAAATTCTTTCTGTGAGGACAGCAGTTGTTTACTTTCTCATGATAAATAAGAAACAGACTCATATCCATGGATCAAATAGATTCTGTGTGTACTTCTGGAGAAATTCCTGAACCACAATGAAAGAGTCCTTGAAACCATGGTCTCAAGACTACCACTAAAAAGGGAGCAGCAAGCATCTGATGTCAATATTCCCTGCCACTTAAACAGGGAATTAAGCAAACATTCAATGTAGATTTCCTTTTTTTTNTTTCTCTTGATAACCTCCCTGATTGACAGTAATTTCCATGCTATAGAGAAACCACTTAGATACTACTAGCCCCTTATTTGCTAAATTTTGAGGGGCTAAACTGAGTGAATATAAAAAGCCTGTATATATTATCTGATAGACCCTAATGACTCCAGCAGTCACAAACAGTCCATCAGAAGTAAGTTGTCCTAACACTTGTCACATCCCTCCTTTCTTACGTGCAATCAGTTTTTTTCAAGGCTGAACGGAATTCCAGGATTGGGGTTTAAGCTGTTAGGCTTCACATGTATGGACTTCATTTGAAGGACAATGCTTCTCCTTTGCAATACTTCTAGAATTATTAATACCAGAATCTGAGCTGAAACATCAGTAACTATGAGAAGGCACAGCTGGTAACAGTTTTGTCTTCAAAAATCTATTTTTCCATTTGTTCCAGAGCAATCCTTCTGTTTCTGGGGCACATTACAAGCATCTGCTGTAATGGAGGTGCAAGAAAGCAGCTAAAGATGTATATGATTGCTGCCTTATTTGAGATATGACAATTAGCCTTCTATTATCTACCACTCATGGATTAACTTTTATCTGATTGTGTTTCATTCATCTGCTAGGACAGCAAATTCAACTCAGTGAGATTAACTATTTTGGAGTACTGGTAAAATACTTGAGTCTACTCTTGTAGGCTAATCTAGATCAAAATCACATGTTTCCTGTAAAGAGTGCCCCATTATCATCTTATGAAGACTGTGTTAAGGTCCCACAGATATTTCCCTACCTGAAACAAATTTTATAATCAATCTCTAAAATACACTGACAATTAGGATTTTGGTTAGATAAAGATATAAGATCTTTGTTTACAGAAGCTGTATTTGCCAATGATTCACATTTGAGTTCTACCGCAACACACAGCAACATTTATATTAATTATAAGCAAGTTACTTGGTATATATTTTAATATATGTTGAAATCTAATTAGACTCTTAAGGCCAACTGAGGATGCTTTTTTGAATGTCTGAATTTCTCTTTTGCTATAAGTAAGCATTTAAACACAAAATATACTATGCAGCATTTCATATGAATTCTATCAAAGTTATCGAAGCATGAGGTCTATATAACCAGTGAAGCAGAAGACCATGCTATTACCTGGATAAATGAGCCAGAATTACTGAAGCAACACAAAAACAATAACAGAAACATGGTTTTTGAAACCTCCTAAGCATCTCCTATTGGAATAAAGGTTTTGTGTATACATATACATCTATATAAGAAGGAAAAAACAATTTTATTTTGTCTCTAGAAATACCATCACATCACAACATGCTGCTTCAGCACCCACTGCCTTACAGTTCCTCTGGGGTACCCAAATGGACTCTGCTCAAGCTCTAAGGCAATGTATATTGATCAGACCCTACTTTCTGGCCTACCTTGTGCACAGCCATATATATGCCCACATATGTGGGCTGTGAAGGCATTAGCTCTCCAGGGTGACTGGAGAGAGCTATTGGGTATCTAGGCCTGGCACCTCCTGCTATCACCTCCTTGGCAGCTGCAGCCATGCACTAGTCCATCAGGAAGGTGGATGATGCCAGGGCCTTTACCAACTGATTTTGAATCTGATGCTTAAAAAAGCAAAACAAAACAAAGAAAAAAAAAAAATTAAAAAAAGGCTTTGTAAACCAATGTGAGTTTATATACACAGCCAAGTCCAGGGGAGCACTACATCCCTCTTCCAACACAATATATGGGAGCAGCAGATAGCACCCAGAATTGAACATGGCTGAACACTGCAGAGGCTGTCTGAGCATAAAATTTTACTCTTCTTCGTGCAATTCACTCTCACTGGTGCAGAAAAGCACACAGCAGCCTCCATATCTGACATCATCTCAAAAATAGGTGCTATTAAAGGCTGTCCATATAAATAGCATTATCTCAAGGACTCCGTTTATCTATTTCACATGCTTTCTGCCACTACTTCTCCCAGCCCTCTGTGACTATTCTCCTTCATAAACACCAGTTTCCTCATCATCCTTATTGCAGCTTTTCTAGCCTGTAGAAGGGCAATACCTGCTCTCTCTCCTCCTATGCACAAGCCTCCAACAAACAACATGGGAGGGCTTTGGATCAAAGAATCCACTCTGGGGCATATCCCCAACAGTAAATATCAGCATCCATCACTTCACCATGCCACTCACCCCAGAGGACATCTTTTTACACCACTACCAATACCTGTGCTAGTGAGCATGACCCTGGAGCTCCACCCTCATACCCATGCTCAGCAGCCCCACTGCTGTGAAGTAAAACATTCGGGTCAACACCCTAGGACAGGATTCCACTTTACCCTCACCCACCAGCTCCGAGAGTGACCCAGCCTTCTTAGTTGTCTCTAGCCAGCATCTTGAAGCCTGGGACCTCACAAGCCAGCAGCCTCTTGTTTGTGCAAAACCAGATTTTTTTTTAATCCAACCCTCCTGTGATTACAGAAAGCAGCAAATTCCACCAACCCAGTCTGCTAGCCCAGACCTCAGCATCACCAGCACCAGGCTGTGGGGGTGATGGTGAAGGCAAAGGCTATCATAGTGCCAAGCCGTTGTCTTTGATGCAGTGTCAGAGCCTTGCCACTTAATGAGTAGCTTTTTTTCTTGTTTGCAAGTGTTTTCCATGGCACACAGTAAGGCTGGCATGGAGCTCATTTGTTTCCAACTGCAAACATTTGTTCATTATCCTAGCCTGATCAGCAGGGGAAAGAATAAACATTTGCTGCATTGATGAAATGGGGCAGTGAATAAACACCTTGGGAAAGTCTTAACATTTACAGTTGCTTTAGTTAATTGTCAATTAATGCATGTCAGTACACAACAAATTTCTAATCAGTGTAGTCCAAAAATGAAGGAGGTGTCTTATTTTTAAATTATTTCTCAAAATTAACAAATTCAGACTACCCAGATACATGTGTAAAGAGACTTTTAAAAGTAATCTCTTAACATACAAAATACTCCAGAACACAAAATGTGGTACACATTCCTCAATCTTTTGAAATATTGTTGGTCAGAAGATGTAAAATGGGTATTATTTCCTCCATTCACAGACTGTAATGAAATGTCTTTCATTACAGAAAACTACCCTATGCATTTTCTTTTCATAATAAAAATAATAACCTAAAAGACTAATGAAAGCACTCAATGAATGAAACTAATCCAAGCATTTTTGCAAGATGACATCTGGCNGTGTGCTATGGTGGGGGCTGTAAGGCTTTTTGTGACTCTTAGCCTTGGAGTAATTTCCACAAGCAAGTAATGAACCACTCAGAAGGTCTGTTTTATTGAAAGTGGTATTGAATTTGTATAACATAGGATGAATATTCCGATTTACTAATCTATTTGTGACTGTATATATTTCTGATGGGGGGGGGGGGG
>VWZI01009943.1:107495-120969 GCA_013396835.1 Psilopogon haemacephalus
TCTTCCTTATATTGGTAGAATAAATTAATGAAGTTCCTCTCAGAAAATATATAGATGTAGCTGCATAGATATAGATATTTAGATATAGATTATATAGATAGAAATATAGACATAGATATATATAAAGATGATATAGATACAAAAAAACCACAACAAAGATCCTCCTCATATTTGTAGAATAAATTCATTAAGTTCCTCTCAGAACAGTTCAACACAGTGGTGATGAAATGTCCACTTAGAAATTTTTATTCAAAAATTAAACACTCCTTTCAAAGTCTCCAGCTGCCAAAACATTTTTTAATCCTTGAAACAGTTAAACAAAGTTATCAAGTTATCATATTTAAACATTAGAGGTAATTTTCCATCAATGATTAACATTATATAACTGTGCTATATATGTTCCCTAATTTCATAATCTACTGCTGAATTTACAGCTAGGTTCTTGGAAGTAAGTTATTTAACAAATTAGGAATTAACTTCACATTGATACTGCCAGATAAATTCCTTCATTCTTACTGCATCTCTGGTGGATGCACTTTCCTGCAAATACAGGTGCTCTTGAAAGTCTGATGTGAAGAAGTAATAACACTCTTTAATATTTAACAATAAAAAATCAAATATTGACTAAACATTAAAAAGTTAGATTATTGCACTAGACCACTGCAAAGTCAAATGAATTGTGATTTGTAGTTATAACCTAGAGCTCCATCGATTAAACTGAAAAATTAGAGCCTGAAAATTAATTGCATACTGACAGCCTTTCAAAATCACATTGTAGCCAAAAGGGGTTTGGAAAAGTAGTAACGTTTGGCTCATACATTATCATAGAAATACCAGGCTGCTAAATGGATATAATCAGAATTTCCATCTTTTAGCAATTCGTAGAAAGGGACATCAAGAAACCATGTGGGACAAGAATAGTCAGTAATAAAACAATATATATTAATATATGTGAAAGAAGTAAGAATTAATTATACACAACATTATACACATTTGGAAAAAATAAATAACTAAGAAAGTAAACCCATGTATCATTTAAAAAAATAATTCATCCATTGAACAGTTTTTTAAATTGTGAGCTTCATAAATGAGACTTAATTTAAATAGTTATGGAGACAGCTTTATAACCTTTGGAAGAAAAAAAAAGCTATTTGATTAATCTCAGAATAAATCTTATCTTGCATTTATCTATAAAGATTTAACATGGTGGGGTTTTAAAAATTTTTGTTTAACTTGATGGTGGTACAATTTCAAAAGTACCTATGTGTCTTTGTATGTATGTATATACATAATGTCCTTGTTATAAAATATACTCAGGTGTGTTTGTTTTAAAATAGAAACGTGGATACTTACCGAGCAAGATGAAGAACTGCTTCTACAATATTAGATCCATCTTTAGCACTTGTTTCACAGAAAAGCGCGTTATAAGTCTGTGAGTAAAAATAAAATACTGAGCAACTAATCTGAAATGGCTCCTGTGTTAATATGCATATTCAAATACAAATGGTTTCCTCAATAGCACAAAGAAAGATGACACACATTTAAATGAACCAGATTTCTTCTGGTACTCTTCACTCTCTGATACATTCACTTTAGTACTGCTAAAAAAAACAGTAATTGCTTTTTAATTGTATCTTGTTTATATTCAGCATATTCTGAATTAATAAACTGAATAAAATGCCTATCACAGGCTTAGTGGCCAAGCTCAATCTTCTTGTCCACAAGACTGCAAAATAGGAAGAGTTGCTACAACAGGTTAGCAAAAGAAGCTTGTTAGGTACTCATGCACTCACACACCCTCTGGTAGACTCACCAGAAATATCATTCCCTTAAGTAACAGCCATGATATCTGCCCAACTATAAGCAAATATTTGTGCAAGCACTCCACAGCTCAAGACTCTAAATAGTCTACTTTTTTCCCTCTGAAATATGGGATACATCTATCCTTTATCCCCCATATCAACACATGCAAAACCCACTCTGTTTACAGCAGAAAGTTTCTTTTTTATTTCTGCAGAAGTGGCAGTGGCAGAAATACAAAATAAGTCTCATGAAGATTAAATACTCCATTCAAAAGAAGGACAGACAAAAAGTCTCATACACTCACTACTGTGTTTGCACAAGCAATTTCTCTTTGGCATCAGAGAAACCTAGTCCATCCACATTCTCATCCTGGAGACTCAAAAGACTATCCTAGCCAACAACAAAGTTCAGCTCAGCAGCCCAAAAGATGTGTTTTAACCCAGAGAAACACCATAGTTTTAATGGCAACTTTCAATGAATCTTTATTACTAGATTTGAACAACTGACCAGGCAAAGACTTTTGTTTAGTAGTTTCTCGCCATTTTTTGGATCTAAGTTCTTAAGACCATTTCATACCAAAGAAGTAAACTTGGACCTTACCATAGCTAGCTTTTCTCCATAATTTATAGGCAGACATTTGTGCCCTTGTTCTGTAAAGGCCTGACGCAGATCTGCTTTGTTTCCCACCATCATAATTGGAATATTCTCATGAGTTGCATCCTGTAAAGAAATTTTTTTTCTTATTGCTAGAACATTCAGAATACAAAAATGTAGCTAAAATCACCATGTCATAACATTTTCATTCCTACCAAAAAAAAAAAAAAAAAACAGGTTTGCACATTAATAAAAGAAAAAAAAAAGACAAATTATGAAAGTCATGATGATAACTTTTCCTGAGGTAGTCAGTATTTAAGAAGCTAGATTAAACATCAGCCAGGAATGAGGTCCTTCCATTCCCAAAAGCCCTTTTTGCTAACAAGAGATTTCGTGTGTTAAGTTCATCTAATGGAAACAGTTATATCTGGATGCTATCTGACAAAAATACTAAAGGAAAAGTGACCACCTCCTCTACCATAATTAAAAGAAACAGCTTTCAAAAGATGACTGACGATTTTGCTTATCGCTTTATCTCCTATTAAACACCTCCTGCACAGGAGAAAAACTCGTTTAACTGAATGCAAATTTGTATTCAAACAAATGAGAAATAATAGTAGAAAGAAACATTGAAAATTCTACTTGAGTTAGAAAAAACTAACATCAGTCTCAAATAAAAAGGCTCCAAGCAATACTCAGGCCATTCTCATGAGAGTATCCTCAATGAGGTCTCATTTTAATTTCAAGAGGAAGTTAATAGGAAGGCTGTGATTACACAATACTTTTTAATAATAAAAAAAAAAGTATCAGCACACTAATTGAATATTGTCAGGATACATTTAGCACTTTCACATAGCTTTTGCTTCTATAAGAGATTGCAGTCTGGTTAATTCCAAGATACAGATATCAACATTTTATAACTAATAAGGTTAACAATATAGTTAAATATAGGTTTAAAGGATCTCTAAGGATCTTACCTCAATCATATCCACCCATTCTCGCACATTAAGAAAGCTTTTTTCACATGTTATGTCATAGAGCAGTAAGACACCATCTGCTCTTCTGAAGTACGACTTAGCAATACTTCGGAACCTTTTTAAAAAAAAAAAAGGAAAAGGATTTGCATAAGGCCACATTGTCAAAAAATAATTTAATTCATCACTATTAAGAACACAGTGTTACTTTACTGCAATACTAAGTAGGATTTTCTCCATATTACAAGATTAATTTCTTCATAGCTTCTTTTGGAAGTAGTTCGTGAAAACTGTTGATGCAGGGCTAAAAACACTCCATAAAGATAAACATATGTTCTCATCAGCAAACAACATTTTTTGCATCAAAACAATCCACAATGCTTCTATTACAGTCTGCTTTGAAGTGTACTTTTGATCTGGTGGCAAGACTTTTTCACTTACATATAACTGTGCATTTTGAGTGGGTTACTCTGTTAGAGCTGAAAAAAAATCAAATCAATAAACTTATTCCAGAAATTAATTTATTAGTTACAGTCATTTTTGCCATGAACATAGCACAATCTACTTAAAAACCAAGTGCTGCAACTAGATATTTAGACTACATGAAAATATTCTTCACAAATTTATTATGTGGGAGGGGAATGATTTCGCCTCTGACTACATACTTCACATAAATGACTCATTCAGGCAAAAGCAAATACATATAGCCCAAGACAAATCTTGGTCAATTTACAGATTAAACTGACTTTCAAGTTGTGAAATTAACCTTTTAATAAGCCCCAAAAGCTGTCATTAAAGAAGTAATAGTTCCCCAGTAAATATGTCATAGATTTTTGTGGAAACTCTACAGAATACTTTGTAGAACCTTAAATATGCTTTCAGCAATTGTGGTGGAAGGTCCAAACTATACCTAAAATACATATCCAAGACTTGTCTCTGCATGTCTTAAACACACACCTACATACCCACCTTGCCCTCTATCTCTCTCTTTCCCAGGCTGGAAGAAGGGGAAGAGCATAAAAAAGCCTTGGTGCCTCTTTGGCTGCCACAGAAACACCCTATTTGGTCTTGTTTTGCACCCTGCTTTATTTTTGGTAAACACAGATCACGATTCTGAACACATGCATCTCCTTTTCTTGATGAAATGTCCTAGGACTGGCCTTAGGGGTGTTTTTTATTTGTTGCTATTCATCAAAGACATTTTACAAAATGCTTAAAACATTAGCTAACTTGTTTGCTGCTGCTGCCTTTTGTTTTCTTGCTACCTGTGCTGCCTCTGCATTGTGTGCAAACTGGGAACTTGCCTCTCCCATGAACAGAAGGTGATGGTGCTGCTGATCTCCCGAACTGAGCCAAGGGTCTGAAACTGCTTGCCCTGCTCCTAGAAGCAGCTACACACCTGAGCTCAGCTGGGCCTGTTTCACTTAGGTGGTTGGCCACTCCAATAGCTTCCTGAGAGCCACAGGGATTTGTCTCATGTCTGGATCTTCTCTGACAATGTGCTCAATCTGAACTACACAAGTAGTAGAACCCCCCCAGCCCCGCACCATCACCATGTGGAAAGGCCACCACGTGACCAGGACTGTATATTCCTCATTTGTGCATCTGCAAATAATTTTGGATTACCAATATTGGAGCTCAGAACTGTGAGTAAATTAACTCTCTGTTCTAAAGTGTGTGAAAGGTTACGCTTCCGTTTAACCTTTAAGTGACAGTTTGTGCTGTAAGACTCTCTTCAATAGTTTGAATTTCTAAACTTTCCTAAAATTGTTTAAATCAATCTGACTGTATATATATATATTCTGCAAATATAGCTTTACCAACCGCATAAAAGAATTTGTGCATGTTGACTGTAAATAAGTTTGGTTAAATTTTTTCTTTATATATTTAATAAACTATTTAATATTTTTTATACCAACCTCATTAAAATTCACATCTAACCCAGATTCAAACCCCTCCTTAACAGTAATCTGCACAATTTTGCCATAAGTATTTTTTAAAGTCTCTGGGAAAAGGTTTTCATGCACTGAATACAAAGCAAATCAGGGTTAGGACTATGAAGGAAAGAGACGCAGAGGCAGGTGAAGGGAAAGGAATCTCTGAGATAAAGCCTGCTCAAAATTACAGATCTGCAAGGACAAGGAAAGCTAAAGACTGAAAATGGGAGAAACAACATGTATCTACTCCATCTCCTTGTACTGCAAGAGTGATGCAAGAAGTGCTGTGGTGCATCTCAACTGCTCCTCTCTAGAGAGACAAAACCTTGCCTTCAAGCATCACCAAACTTAACAAATATTCCACCTGTCTTAGGATCTCAGCAGAGCAAAATCAGATTTCTTTATAGACATTACATATAGCCATATCAACTTATTATAGGGTCATGTAATATTTAGTGGATTTCTTTCTACCTAGATACTTATAGAAAGGATGAAATGCAAGCACAGAGAGTTGCTAACCTTTCCTGCCCAGCTGTGTCCCAGAGTTGTAGCACTGTAGGTTCTCCATCAACAATCAGTCTTTTCATTTGAAAATCCACACCTGGAAAGAATAAAGTGTATAGTGTAACCAAAAACATCAATAATGTTAAAAAGCCTACAGAAAATAAAAAGCTAAGTCCCATATACAACAGTAATTTCAAAATTATTTTCTCTTAATAATGAGATTTTTGTTATTCACACAGCCTTCAACTACAATAATATCTTGAACATACTTAATTCCTCTTTAGAAAAAGATCCAAAGAAATATTTTACCCAAACATTTTCACAGAAGCACTGGTAAAAGTGACCAGCTTTACTCTGTTTTATGAAAGGAAAAAAAAAAATTATAAAACAGACTTTATTTCAAATGCCAAGGAGGAAAGAGATAAATTAGAACAAAAATCCTAGCTCAGAAGCAATAAATATGTAACTATGATTTTACTGGAAAATAAAAATCCAGTCTCTGGAATCAGCAAGTTTGTTAGTTGATAGCTATAATAATACACAAGCAAGTTAATCAGAAATCCATCCACCTATATTTAACCTAAAGCTTCAATAACACTTTGAGGAAATGGAAACCTAAAATGGTATGAAAGACATCAAAGTATAGTCTAAAATACTGAAGAAGAAGAGAGGGTAGAAGACAAGAAAGTAACAAAACTGAAAAGGATTGTACACACTAAGTTCATTACTCTGAAACTTCCTTTTCACAGATTCACGGATTGCATGGGGTTGGAGGGACCCTGAAAGGTCATCTTGTCCAAATCCCTTACAGTGAGTAGGACACCTCCAATAGATCAGACTGCCCAAGGCCACATCGAGTATGATCTTCAGTGACTCCCAGGACAGGGCCTCAACGACATCCCTGAGTAGCCTGTTACAATATTTTACCATTCTCATTGTAAAGAATGTCCTCCTTATGTCCAACCTAAATCTACCCTGATCCAGTTTAAAAACATTGCCCCATGTCCTATCATTACAAATCCTTCTCAACAGTCCTCCCCTGGCATTCCTGTAGGTCTCCTTCAGATGCTGGAATGCTGCAATAAGATTTCCCCAGAGCTTTCTCCAGGCTCAACAGCCCAAATTCTTTCAGCCCATCTACACAGGAGAGGTGTTCCAGCCTCATGTTGGTGGCCCTCCTCTGGATTTATCATCTTGATGGAGCTTCTGTAGACCTCCTCCATCGGGTCTATCTCTCTCCTGTGTTGGGGGTCCCACAGCTGGACATAGTACTTCAGGTGAGTTCTCACTAGAGCAGAGAGTGGCAGAATCACCTCTCTAGACCTAGTGGTCACTCTTGATGTGGCCCAGGATGCAGCTGACCTTCTGAGCTGCAAGTAAACATTGGCTTATGTCCAGCTTCTCATTCAATATTACCCCCATATCCTTTTCTTCAGGGCTTCTCTCAATTGCATCATCCCCCAGACTGTGTTGATATGAACGGTTGGCCCGATCTAGATGCAGAACCTTGTGTTTTGTCTTATTGAATCTCATGAGATTCTCCTCTGCCTATCTCTCTAGACTGTCTTGGTCTCTCTGACTGGTATCCCCTCCTTCAGAGTTACTGACTGCACCACTCAGCTTGGTGATCTGCAAACTTGCTGAAGGTGCACTCAATCCCACTGTATGTATCATTGATGAAGATATTGAACAGCGCTGCTACCAATAGAGACCCTTGAGGGACACTACTTGTCACCCATCTCCATCTGGACGTAGAGCTGTTGATCATTACTCTTTGTATGTGACCATCCAACCAACTTCTTATCCACTGGACAGTCCACCCATCAGTCCACTCTCCAGCATAGAAAGAAGGACATTGGGTGGGGTTTACAAAAGTGCAGGTAGATGATATCTGTTGGTCTTCCCTTGTCCCTTTTCTAGTGCTTTGTGTTGTTCAGGAAAAGGCTTTCTGCTTTCCAATGAGAAAGTAAATTAGAGCAGTACTGTATTATCCACTCAAAACAGCAGTTAGGCACTTCTAAGCTCTAGTATGCAATTGTACTTCACAGCCTAAGAAACTCTATGTGTATACTCAGGAAAGCCTGCAAGCAATCCCAGAAGGTAATCTTTTCACTCCTGCAGAAGAGCATTAAAATTCACTTTAGTATGTTAAGAAGAAGAACAACTATACCCAAGGTTGCACTGGTATTGCCTCGAAATTCATTCTTGCAAAGTCTCATAAGGAAACTGGATTTTCCCACTGCTGCATCTCCAGCAAGAACAATCTTGTAAGCCTTCTCTGAACTGGGATATTTTGGAGCACATTCGGCTGCATCTGACTGAAAATAAAAAGAATCCCTCTATTTCAACTCATTTTAAAAGTATTTTCTATACTAAACATATTTTTTCCCTACAAAATTGATTACCTGAGGAGCAAGAGCAGATATGTATTTCCTTGTTGAAGCAACTGAGCTGCTTCGACTTACTGGTTGTGAGGACTTCCAGTCCAACACTGTACTGCTGCTATCAGGACCATATGCTTCTTCATCCCTGATCTCAGGAACCTGAAAGTACAAGCTAGCATGTTAACTCTAGTGAGAAAAGGTTGATTTTTAGAAAGCCACAGCTAAGACTGACTAAAACATTCATGTTAACAGTTTGGGTTAAACAGAGTTTAATCAAAATACAGATGTATTATGAAAATAGAGACAACATATTGTTGTGTTAGTTATATTTTTGTTTACTATATTCTACATTTTGTCCTTCAACATGTTTGCTGTTTGGCATAAATGTTTTCAGTACTGTTTCCAGATACAGCAAATTCATTTCCTTCAGATAAAGTCATTAAAATGAACACTTTCTTTCACAACTTATTTTACAAAAATTAAGAATTTCCCCACAGGACATTAATTTCTGTGCTATTGATAGTCAGGTAAAATTAAGTACAGTACAGCTGAAAATGCTATGAATAGTGTTGATTACAACTGCAAACAGACTTAATGTCTACTAAATGCACAGTATTCTACTGTGCTTAATACAAGTCAACAGTAGATCTGTTTTACTAACAATGAAATGGACACAATAACACCTTCCTACATTTCTAAGTTCTCTGAGACTTACTGTGTAAGTCAATCTATGAACTAACAATTTTTTTCTCATATATGTAACTTTTCTCATTCACTGCCATAGCATAGTAGGAGATAAACAGAAATGCATTTCACTTCTACAGTAGCTGCTTTTAACCACTTGAAAATAAATGCTTGTCTAACTGCTCTTCAACAGCTTTAATAAACACTTGTACCTCAAAAATTATTACCTGAAAAATCTATCAAAAAATTAGAAACACATATTGTATTTTAATAAGAAGTTACTGTTCAGTCCTTCTCCCCAAAATTGGCACTAATATTATTTAAATGCATGTAACAGAAATACTGATCTAAGAGCAATTATCCACTTCACTTTAGAAACAGAAAACTAATTTTGTCTCCAACCTAGGGTTTTTCTCAGAGAAGGATCAAGTCTAGCACTTACATCTGTATCAGAAGCATCACCACCAAAGCCTTCTTGCATACACTGTGACCTCTGAAAAATCCTTTGCCTGTATTCCACTTCTGAATCATACTCATTTGAATCCCTCAGGGTAGACAAACCACTGTCAAAACAACTCTCAGGTAAGCTGTCAACTTCATAGTTTATCCTTTGCATTGGATCACAAAGGGCTAATGAATCATAATCTTCATCCACACATGAAGAATGAGAAGATCTAACATGAAAACATTGGAGAAGGGAAAAAAATATTCCACAAATGTCTGTTTATTCATACACAGGAAAACTGATTTTAAATAAAAGACTCAGAAAATTACATATTATGAAGACATCCAAGACAGAAAATTATAGCAGATGGCTTAGCTAATTTTGGTGTATACTAGGACATAAGAAATAGCTTTGAATATTGTATCCAATTTAAGAATACCTTTTATTGCTACCACATAAAGCGTTGTGTAAAGTAGCTTTACTTCTCACTTCTATGGAAATACAGGGTTTGAACCATGTAGCCAATGCTAACAATATCCGTCAAGAAGGCCATGATTAAGCCTACAGACAGGCTTTAGTTATCCCTTAGAAAATTGTTCAAGTTGTTATGTAACTTAGTAGCAGATTCCTCTTAAAAACTGCAGCGTCCAAATGTGGGAAATCAGTTTTATTCACATTGAGCAGAAGGAATCAGTTTGTGGCAAGTGAAACTTCACAGCCAGCAAGTATATCTCACATGAGGAGAGCAGGAAGGGAGGAACAGTACTGAATGAATTATTATTTGCATGAAGCAGAAGCCAACTTAATCCCTGCCAAAGATACTAATCTCTTCAGCAAAATGTAAAACACGGACTACTAAGAATTCTAGCAGAAAATTCTCTAGAACTTGATGTATCACTGAAAGAAAAGTAACATAAAGCAATCTATCGAGTAAGGACATGTATTCTTGCTGTCAGTTTAAAATGTTTTGGAGAAAGAAAAAAAATCAAAAAGCATAGTAGCAGTAGTAGTAATAATAATAATGTAGTACACGTGCAAAAAACACAGCATTGTCTACAGCACCCAAAGTGGAATCCAGTGCCTGGTGACTTCAGTGAGAGCCTCAGCAATGATCTGAAGAAACTATAATCCACTACCTGTTTCCAGTAAGTACAAAACCACAGCAGCTCTGACCATTTGATACTTTTCTTTATATATCTTGCTGCCCTCTGTGGCTGTTATCCCATTAATATTTACTACTTTTTTTCATTCTTCTGAGGAACTAGGCTCACATGCCTTTGTAAGAATTACTGCATGGAAAAACCAGACACACAAGCTGAGGATATGATGACCAAAAATGTTTTATTTCCCAAGTATACTGAGTAAGCCATATAAAAGAGGTTGGTGATAGATGTTTGTAGTTTCTTGGGCGACAAGGGGTGAAGAGTGAGAATCCTGCAAGGCCAGATCAAATGATGCTGTCTGAGCTCTCCATAATTTCATGATTTACATGGAAAAGAGTTTCCCTGAAGCCATTGAAAAAGGGAGTGACTTCAGTAAACTTTGGATGCTATATAATGCCTTCTGAATTAGACAGCACTATTCTGTTATTTGACAACATTTGCTTTTCAAAGACAGGTGCAAGACTAGTCTTTTTTAACTTAAAAAAAGCAAACCTGACTTACCTGTCATACCGTATATTTAGAGGAGACTGCCCACCATTAGATTTAGGACTGCTTCTAGAAATCGTACTTCCTGGTGAGCTGTTTGCTAACCGCTGCAACAGACATAGAAAAAATGCATAAGTTTGATGGACACATTTGATGTCTTGGTGAAGTGTGCATTACCAAAATGACTGTCTTTTCATATACATTAAACACATCCTTTTTAATCAAACATCACATTTTATATAAGAACTGGATGTCGAAAGTCTCGTTACATACATCACTTAGACTCCACTGTTGCCTTAATGCTGAACCTGACCTGCCAGCCACACTCAACTACAAAAGACAATGGAAATTCCAAGAAGACAATTTCATTAACTATGCCTGAAGACCTTGAAATGCTGCATTCTGGAAAGTAATGTTCAGTAAAAGGTCATGTAGACTACTAAAGTGACCACTGCCTGAGCTAGTACTCCGTATGTTCTGCTGTCCCCTCTACACGTTTCTTCACCAGGAACAGTTTTCTCTGTGTTCTCTGTAATCTGCCTGTCTTATGTTTCAGGGTATGGCAGAAGAAAGTAGCATCTCTGGTAGCCTATACCAGAAAAAGGCATTCCCATTCATTGGCATGTTATGCTGGAAAAAACTACTTCCTGTCCATTATTGTCTCTGTAGGCCTATTATGCTGGTTACATTCCTCTAAAGCAATTAATTGCTTTCTTGATAATATAACAGTTTGCCCTATCACTAGTTCACAGAATTATAGAATGGCTTGAGTTCCAAAAGACCTTAAACATGATCTAGTTCCAACACATTTGCCATGTGCAGACACCGCACTAGACCAAATTGCTCAAAGCCTCATCTAGCCTGGTCTTAAACACTTCAAGAGATCAGGTATCCACAACTTCTCTGGGGAACCTGCTCCAATGTCACACCACCCTCACTAGTAAAGAACTTCTTCTTAATGCCCAATCTAAATCTTCCCTGATCAAGTTTAAAACCATTGCCCCTTATCCAGCCACCACAGGCCCTTGTAAACATCATCTCTCCAGCTTCACCATAGGTCCCATTCAGGTACTGGAAGATCTCCATAGAGCCTTCTCTTCTTCAGGCTGAACAGATCCAAATCCCTCAGTCCGTCCTCGTAGGAAAGGTGTTCCAGCCCTCTGATCATCTTTGTGGCCTTCCTCCGGACCCTCTCCAACACATCAATCTCTTCCTTGTGTTGAGGGCTCCAGAACTGGGCACAGTACTCCAGGTGCGGTTGCACAAAAACAGTCCCCTTTGACCTGCTGGCCTCACATCTTTTGATGCAGTCTGGGATACAGTTGGCTTTCTTGGGCTGTCAGCACACATTGCCAGTGCACATCATCAACCAGAATCCCCAAGTCCTTGTCTCTCTGCAAGGCTTTTTTTTTAGTTTTCCAATCCACTTGTTAGCCAGCCTGGGACCACCCTGACTCTGGTGCAAGTGCTTGCAGTTCGCTTTGCTGAACTCCACAAAGCTGGCATAGGCCCATCCCTGCAGACTATCATGGTTCCTCTGGATGGCATCCCTTTCCTTCAGCATTTCAACCACAGCACATAGCTTGGTGTCATCCATAAACTTGCTAAGCGTGCATTTTATCCACTGTCCGTGTTACTGACAAAGACATTAAACAGCAATGGTGCCAGTACTGATCCCTTTAGGATTCCACTTGTTACAGGTCTTCATGACAGTATGGAACATGTTGCACAGTTCCAGGATGATGACATCGTTTGCTCTTTCCTTACCCACTCATGCTATAACTCCATCACAAAAAGTCACCAAATCTGCCAGGCAGGATTTGCCCTAGGTGAAGTTTTACTGATTGCCACAAACCACCTTCTTAGTTTCCATGTGCCCTAGCAGAGATGTCAGGAGGACCTGCCAGTGCCTTGCCAGGCACTGAGGTGAGCCTGACTGGCCTGTAGTTCACCAAGTCTTCCTTATCTCCCATTTTGAAAATCGGGTTCTATTTCCTATTTTCCAATCAGTGGGAACTTTACCAGATTGCTATGACTTTCCAGATATGATGGAAAGTAGCATTACAATATAATCTGCTAATCACCTCAGTACCCACAGATGGATCTCACCAGGTCCCATGGACCTGTACACCTTCAGGTTCCTTAGACAATCTCAACTAAGGTCCTGAGCCTAATTGGAATGGAGGGTGGTGTGCATGAAAGTTGTGTGAGGTGTGAGCAGGTGAGTGATCTGCTCAGTATGGTGGCTGCGCTTAAGGAGGAAGTTGACAGACTAAGATCTCTATGTGACTTTAAAGGGGAAGCTGACTGGCAGAGACAAACTACACAATCCTTGAAGGAGGGGCAGCAGGTGAAGACAGCACAGGTAGAAGAGGATTCCGTTTCCTCTCATTCCCCTGCTAAAACAGGTAAAGGGGGTGATGGGTGTGGAGGCAGGTACTTCTTCGCAGGGGCCGGAGAGCCCCCTCCCACTGTTCTTGGTCTTACCAGCTCCCCTTGC
>VWZI01009945.1:16249-39667 GCA_013396835.1 Psilopogon haemacephalus
TGGGGATTTTGGTCTCCGGGAGGGGTGTGGTGTGTGTATTACCTTTTTTACTGTATATTTCTGTAAATATCTGTTATATCTTGTAAATATTTGCTTGTATATTTGCATTGCTGTAAATATAAAGCTTCATTTATTAACTTCCAGTGTTTTTTCTGAGTTTTAGCTGGGGTTTTAAAAAGGTGGGGGGGCAGGTATCTGCAAACCCACTACACTCTTTCTCTTTTTCTCTCTCTCTTTCTTTCTTTCTTTCTTTCTTTCTTTCTTTCTTTCTTTCTTTCTTTCTTTCTTTCTTTCTTTCTTTCTTTCTTTCTTTCTTTCTTTCTTTCTTTCTCTCTTTCTCTCTTTCTCTCTTTCTCTCTTTCTTTCTCTCTTTCTTTCTCTCTTTCTCTCTTTCTCTCTTCTTTTGCTTCTATGATGAATTAAATGAGATATGTCTGGTGCAGACAGAGTCTCATCCTCTTATTTGGTATGTGACATATTGCACAAAGCAGGAGAAGGATAAAATGTAAGACATCATAGTCTAAGGCAGCATAAATAGAAAAGCCATGCTTTCAGTCCAATAACATTTCAAAATGTGTACAAAGGAAGGACAGGAGGATTGTGCTTGAATACATCAACAGAGAGAAGATTAAGACTGACAGAACTGAGAAAGGCAAAGCTGGGTTCCTGGATTAGTTCACTCCCACAATGTCAAAGGATGAAACTTATACTTAGTAGAACTTAGAATCACATTTTATTGGTGTATTTACTGTTTACCTACTCTCTTTGTTATTTTTCTATCAGCATGAAATCTTTGCTGAAATAATTTTTTTAAAAAGGACATATTTAAGTGTAATTGCTTCTTAAAGTCAACTCCAGTGATCATAAATCTGATTTTTTTTAAATGATATAATAAATTCAGAAATATAAGAAAACTGACCTTCTGGATTCCCTTAACTTGGAATGCTTTAGCCTGTAAAAGAAAATAATTTGCCAGTATAAGGGCTAAAAGCTACACAGAGGTAGCACCTCCCTAATGAAGGACTAAGCCCTGGGATGACAATCCATCACCTCATGTCATTGCTTATTGTCAGAGATGACAACATGTTTTTAAATTGATATTTTTCTGCTCAGTACTGTTAATATTTGTTAGAGATATATAAAAAAATACATCAAGGGTTTAGGATCTTCAAGTGACTTACACGCAGAACACCTACTTGCTGAATCTCCAGCAGGTTTGGCTATGAGTCATATGTGAAGTTGTTCTCCTCAACTGACAGGAGCAAGTCTTGATAAGGAGCAAGTCTTGATAAGAACTGGCACTAAACTTTCAGTTTCTTAAATAAGTTTAATTTTGAAAATTTAGATCTCATGATACTGTCAAATTTCTCCTTAGACTTTGGCTACAAAATTAATCCAAAATATTTCTTGAATGCATAAGTTTCCTATCCACCCACATTTTCTCTTGGTCCATTGTGTCTTAGGGTAGGCAGTGAGCATGATGCTTTTTTTATGTACTTTTTGTTATAGTGCTAAAGGTTGGCTCTGCTTGGACCTCATCTCCGAGTGTTCTCAAGAGTGGAATTCCTAGACCCAGACATAGAGTTTTGGTCTCTTTACTCAGAATCAAATATAGGTAAGTTGTTTGGTGGAAGTCAGTCTGAAAATTATTAGTGGAACCAAGAATATAATTGATGAATATTCCTTCTTGAGTGTTAACCTGTATGACACCAACATTTAAACGTGATACAAGACTGATGACATGTAAAAACCATTTGGCATTAGCTGTTGAAATGTTTGAGTCAGCTGTGGATGCTTTAAAGAAGAAAATGACAGAAGAGTTTATTAAAAACTGAGATAGATTTGATAGATAAGGATTATTGTTTGGCTTTTTCATTACATTCCTCAAAGTTCTCTTTGAAGCAACCATTTCCTTTCTGTCTGCCAGACACATACCATGAAATGAAAATAAATATGACAAGTGAGAAACCTCACAGAGTCCTGCCATAAGTCTTGGAGACACTTATCCTGAAGTTTCTTCCTTTCAGTTTTTTTCTTCTAACCTTCAAAGCTTTTATATAGCAGTCCTAAACACTTTAGATGGAAATAGGATGGCTGCTATACATTTAATGGCTCCCATTTCCTGCGGATCACCTTAGGGTTATCCAAGTCTTCTGCTGTCTCAAGTCATAAAATATAGCTTTTCATTCTTTTACACATGGATCACAAATGTGACCACCAGAAAAAACAGATATAATACATTACATATGTATTGTATCTTTCATCCAAGCATCTGTTACAATTTGATGCAATCTGAGAATGCCATACTTGGATCATGAGCATTTTTCACCATGTTGAAAGAGCTTATCTATTTTGTATTTCCTTTTATATTTGTAACTAGTATGGCTAATTAGTTGAATATGTTTCCATGGTCCCCAGTTAATTCCTGTAAATGAAGTCTTCTATTAGCAGCTGAATGCAATTTCAAAATTTCCTGTAGCTGAATCATTTGCTTGTTGGCTGTCAGCCACAGGTGGCATGTACAGAGAAATGTCTTTCTTACCATGACAAGTTAGGCTGCCTGTGCAATGTCAGATGTGTGCAGCCCATAGTATGATTCTAGGTTAGTGGTGACTCGCTATGAAAGTACTTGAGTATTACAAATAGTCATAGATTTGTAGAATGGTTTGGGTTGGAAGGGACCTTAAGGACCATCTAGTTCCAGCCCCCAAAACAATGTCAGGGACATGCTGCACTAGATCAAGTTGCTCAAAGCCTCATCCAACCTGGCCTTGAACACCTCCAGGGAAGGGACATGCACAACCTCCCTGGGAAGCTAGTTCAAGAGTCTCACCCTAATTTCTTCTCAATATCCAGCCTAAATCTACACTGTTCAAATTTAATCTCTTCCCTCTCCTCTTATCACACAAGCCCTTGCCAAGAGTCCCTTTCTGGCTTTTTTGTAGGGTCTTCTCAGGCACTTGGAGGTCTGCTATAAGGTCTTCCTGGAGCCTTCTCTTAACCAGGCTGAATAGCCCAACTCTTGCAGCCTGTCTCCATGGTGGAGGTGTTCCAGCTTTCTGTTCATCTTCATGGCCATCATCTGGATGCACTCCAGCAGTTTGATGCCACTCACATTGGGGACATAAGGACTAGAGGTGGGGGTCTCATGACACCAGAGTAGAAGAGGAGAATCACTTCCTTTGTCCTGCCGATAACACTTTGTTTTGATTCACTTTTGTGGAAGAGGGTTTCCTTTTATAGATCCCCTGAGTCAAACCAAGAAAGAAGCAAGTAGTTGGTTGGGAAAAAGTATTTAAATTGCATTTCACTTACATGTGCAGGGTAAAAAGTTAGAAATATAGAAAAAGAGGAAAAAGCAGGACATAGCAAAAGCAGAGAGATAGTTACCACTGTAGATCAAACAACATTTTGCAGATCCTGACAGCTTTGATCAGTGGGAGAGCTCCAAACTTCCCTGTTACTTTCAAGATTTTATACCCTTTATTTTTCCTCATATTTAATCACAGTTCCTCCTTTAGTTGCCATGGTTATAGCAAATTCGACTGGTGTCTGAACCTGTCCCACATTTTCTTCTGTTGGTGCTGGTGCCATGGTTATTTGCATGCTTTTTTTTGGCACTAAACTGCTGCATCACTCATCTATGAGTGTCATTTCCATCAAAGGACTCATAAAACTGTCACAGTGAGCCCCAGCTTGTATTATAACACTCTTAAACCAGGAACCTATGGCCTTGTCTGCTTATTGGCTGCTATAGTCAAAAGTTTGCTGATAAATACCTATCTTCCTGGGACAATAGCAAGACAAAATATCTCAAGATACACAAACTTCACTTCTTACACACTTCTCTTCATGCATCCCATGATGCAGTTGGCGTTCTGGGCTGCAAGCATATATTGCTGGCTCACGCTGAGTTTTTTGCTAACTCAGCTTATCAGCTGTTTGGTGTCAGTTTGCTTTTATTTACTCCAAGAAAATACTTTTTTTAATCTTGGCATGACATCACCAGCTGCCCAAGGTTAGGTCAGGATATCAGATTGTGACAGGTATTTGATGAGTCTGAGAGAAGATGCATATGAATCTTAGTTGTCAGGGTCTGGAGGACAGAGCTTAACATTATCTCTGTCCAGAGGAGCAAGACCTGTTCTTATAGATTTCTGTGCTGTGAAATGAACATGCAAGCAAGACCAGATATCACCACAAAACTATTTATTAAGGGATACAATTTGACACAACAGAGGGAGAGAGGGGGAAAGAGAGAGAGAACAATGGAGAAATTAGGAGAGGAAAGGAGCAGGAGAGGGAGAAGAGCAGGCCTTCTATGAACAGATCACAACATTCATAGATGAGGGGTGAGCAACTGATGTCATTACCTGGAGCTGAGCAAAGCCTTTGACACACCACATCCTGGTCTCCAAGCTGGAGAAATGTGGGTTTGATGGGGAAACCACTAGATGGATAAAGAACTGGCTTGATGGCCACACCCAAAGAGTGGCTGTCAATGGGTCCATGTCCAAATGGAGACCAGTGACAAGCAGAGTCGCTCAGGGATCAGTCCTGGGACCAGCCTTGTTCAACATCTTTGTGGGGGACGTGGACACAGGCATTGAGTGCACCCTCATCAAGTTTGCTGATGACACCAAGCTGTGTGGTGCAGCAGACATGCCAGAGGGCAGGGATGTCATCCAGAGGGACCTGGGCAGGCTGGATAGGTAGGCACAAGGCAGCCTCATGAGGCTCAACAGGACCAAGTGCAAGGTCCTACAGCTGGGTCAAGGCAATCCCAAGCACAAATATAGTCTGGGCAGTGACTGGCTGGAGAGCAGCCCTGGGGAGAGGGACTTCAGGGATGCTGGTGGATGAGAAGCTCAACATGAGTCATCGGTGTGCACTTGCAGCCCAGAAAGCCTACTGCATTTCAGTTTTCAGATGTTCATGATGCTCTGGATAGATATCTCCCAGATAAATTACTGCTAAATTCTTCCTTTGCAGCTCAGTTCAAAAAAATTTATGTGTCACTGGCAGGACATAAGAGCAACTGTCAGTTATTATTCTTGATTAGTTTTGCAAGCCTGCATTATGCTGACTGCTTTATCTGTTACTTACATACCATATATTGTCTGACACGTGCTTAACCATAAAGCTGCAAATCACAACTCATATAAAATGCAGTATGAAAATGCAAAAAACCCACCCCACCCTATTTATAAGCAACTAATTCAGACATGAAGGCTGTGCAAGTTATCTCTGCAATCTGCTAGCATGATAAAATACTTTCTCCACAGTACTCAGTAAAAGAGAATTAGATAATATCGTGCAGCCTCTAATCTCAAAATGAGCCTCTAGGGGGTTAATAAAACAGAAAAAGATGCTCCACAGTACTTTGATAGAATTTTGAAACATCATGAAGCGTATCTCAGTGAATGACAGAAATTTTGTGGTGCATTACTACATGTTATAGCACTACATGGATACTACAGATAGTGCAGTTGTTACAAATTGAGCAAAATTAATAATCAATATTAATTTAGATATCTAAGTGAAGATTGTTAATAACTATGAAAATTGTTTATTAACCTTAAATCTCTCCAGAAAACTTATTTACAATATTCAAAACACATGGTTTGGATTCTTATACACACAGGGAACAGGCAAAACTAGAACACTTTAAGAAATAACTAGCAAATGCAAACACTAAACTTAAAACAGGAAAGAGGTTCTTAGTTTCAATTATATCTCTTGCCCACCAGGGGATTAAGAGGCTCCTTTCTGCTACTAAGGCAGAAAGGCAAAATTAAATCTAGTTACAGAATTTCTTAGAAGGAGGCTTTTAATATTTATTTACAAAATAATATAAGACAGTACCCAAAACTTGAAGGAAATTCTGTTGGTGTCTTGAAAGTCGTTACAGGCAAAGCAGAGCATAATGTGGCAGGGCAGAGCACGCAAAGCAAAAGTAAAAGTGAAAGCAGCAAAGCATGTGGCAGAAGCCTATTTATTGTTTTGCACAAGTGTAATGGCTGCCGTACCCACAGAAATTCACCATCAGGAGGGCATTTTGTCAAACCTGACCACATTACATGTACTCATGAACCTGATTTCCCTTATTTGGGAGGAACGAATCTGGGCAAGTCTTGGACCCTCAAAGTGTGTGTGTCCAAGCCTTTTGTCTTCTCCCTGATACTCTGCTTCTCTCCCCAAACCACCTCGTCCCCCCTCACCAAATCCCCAAATAGACTGTAGGGAACTATGGGATCATGCCTGGGCAAGCCAGGACATGTATTTTCCGCAACAGCAGTATGTTATGGATTATCCAAAAGATATATTTCAGATACACCATATGGACAGGGCTTCTTAGAAATTCTTGATGGAGGAAGATGAAATGCTCATAATTTTTCTCCAAAACTTACAGGTTCAGGTCATATTTTAACATATTTCTTGTTTGTTTCTACAATAACCAAAATATTTTAAAGAAAATATCAAAACAATTAGTATGATTTTCTTCAATGACTTTTCAATTTAAAGTGACCTCATACTGTAAATTTCCTTTCAGATTTACATATGAAAAAGTTATGGTTTGTTAGACTGTTTTCCACTTAGTTGTTCAGCAGTGAAAATCAGTTACAGGGATAAATGTAATTCATAGCACATAGCTGAGCTATAATCAGTAAACTCATTTATAACTTAGTTTGCAGGAGTGTGGACAAATAGGTGCCCCATTTGGTGTCATTGAAATACAAGAGCAGGTGAGCTGAAAGAAGTTTGATGGTTCTGTTTTCTGTTTACTCATCACTAAGTATGTCAAAGTTATCTGAAACCTAAATATATGAAATAAGGGACTCCCCAGAAATATAGGATCAGCAGCTCCCTTCTGTTGTTAACAAGGAAGATAACCTAAGAAGTGATTTATAATCAGACCTCAAATATGGAACATCCATGGTAGTACAGGCCACTGTCATCTTTCTTTCCATTAGAAAGGCATAGAATTTGTTCCAGTCACCTCTTTCCCACATTTCTAAATTAATGTGTTCTCATGAATTCCCACATGACAGAACCATAAACAAAATATTATTTCTGAACACCATTTGGCTAAGAAGAAAGACAGTACTCAGCACTGGAATTTTCCACTTTTCTTGAAAAAGGACTGACAATAACCAGAATTTGTTCGTGACAAGGACGTCTGAATTGTAAACTTACAATATTTGCATCTCCTATTGTTTTGCCTGTGTACTGATTTAAGTCAGCCAACTCTTACAAGCAATCCACCCCCAGTCCAAATAAAGGGAGGGAAAGAAACACAGAAAAAGCCCCAGGTTGAAGTAAGGAATTTGATAGAAACAATACAAGGCACAATTGCCTTTTTTGCAGGAAAGCACAGCAAAAGCAGAAGCAGCAGCTGAAGATAGCCATAAAATGACTCTCTCATCCCACAAGCCCGCAGGCAACCCAGCAGAAAAGACCAACACCCCAAAACCAGAAACCGGAAGCAGCAATTGCAGATAGAAAGTCTGTCATTTTACAATCCAAACTAAAAGCCTCGTGACGCTTTGTTCCAGGTAGCACATTCTTTTTAAAGCTGGCATGATGTCAGAATAGTATTGAACACTTGCCAGAGTCTTCAATTCCTTAAACCTGTGACAACTTGCTTAATTTAACAAATATTGACAACTGACAAATATTGAAAATCTTCAGAGGTTGACTGTTATGAGAAGTCTGTTGTCACTGCAGAAAACTAGGATTTGTCATTCTTTTATTAGTAAAGTGACTAACAGTGTATGTCTGTGCTGGTTTGAGCTAATTGGAGGATTGGAATTGTAAATTAGGCTACAGGCTGAGAGAGGAAAAGACTGATGGTGCTACTTCACTCACAGCTTTACTGAGAAAAAGAAAGTAAATTGTTTAAGAGTTGTAACCCAAACACAGATAAGTCTGATGGTTTGAGACTATTTCAGACCTCATTGGACTGTGGCTCTTGCATGGCTCTTTCTCCCTGCCTCTCGTAGCTGAATCTGAATAATTTCCTGCTGCTAATCCCCCTGGCTGATCTACCTTCACCTATCTGCTGCATACAACAGATGGTGAGATAAGACTGGGAAAAGGGGGAAGGTGGTAGGGGTGATTAGAAACCCCTCCTAGGGATTTTGATCTCTGGAAGGGGTGTGGTGTTTCTGTATTACCTTTTTCACTGTATGTATCTGTAAATATCTCTTATACATTGTAAATATCTGCTTGTATATTGTGCAAAGCTGTAAATATAAAACTTCATTTATTAACTCCCAGCCAACTGAGTCCGAGTCTGGGTTATTTATATTATATATTATGGATTCTACAATCATGGCTCAGTTTACAAGGCACCTGAGCTGCAAATAACTAATGGGAAGCACTGGTCCCAGAGGGGAAAAAAGATCCTGGGACAGGAATTGGAAGGGCTCATTGATAGGGCTTTAACCCAGATTTGAAGGGGGAAGGGGTTAACAGTCTCCTGCTGGCTGGTGACAAACAGCTGGGCAGCTCACCAGTGGCAGAGGGACTAAGAGCTAATGATGGCCCTCAACTTGCTGCCCTGAGGCAAGCCAGGGATGATACACCAGGACAATATGAGGAAATCAAGGGGAACTGGCACAAGAGAAGGACTGGACCAGCCCAGCTGAAGTCCCTCTATGCAAATGCACAGAACTTGAGCAACATACAGGATGAACTAAGGGCCACTGTGCTGCAGGGACGCCATCACATAGTGGCTATAACTGAAACTTGGTGGGATGAGTCCCACGAGTGGAATGTAGGGATAGATGGGTACAAGTTCTTTAGAAAGGATAGGCAGGGAAGAAGAAGAGGAGGTGTTGCACTCTATATCAGTGACCAGCTAGAATCAGTGGAGCTCCACCTGGGGGAGGATGATGAGCTGGGTGAGAGTGTATGGGTTAAAATTAAAGGGAAGTCAGGGGAGGGTGATATTACTTTAGGGGTCTGCTAAAGGTCACCTGACCAGCAGAACCAAGCAGATGAAGCCCTTCAGAGGCAAATAGAAGCAGCTTCCAGGTCACAAGCCCAAATCCTCATGGGGGATTTCCACCACCCTGACATCTGCTGGACAGAAAACACAGCAAGGCATCAGCAATACAGGATGTTCCTGGATTGCATAGATGACAACTTCCTCCTCCAAATGGTAGAGGAAGAAACAAGAAAAGGTGCTATGCGGGACATTGTTCTCACCAACAGGGAAGGGCTGGTGACCAACATGAGGCTCAGGCACAGCCTTGCTTGCAGTGACCATGAAGCAGTTGAATTTAAGATCCTCAGGGCAACCAGGAGGATGTTTTCCATGCTTACGATGCTAGGATTTAGGCATGCAGACTTTGATGGCTTCAGGGATCTGCTGGCCAAAGTATCTGTGGACAAAGTCCTAGAGCAAAGAGGGGTGCAGGACATCTGGTCAGTATTCAAGGATCTCCTTTTCTGTGCAATATATACCAGCAAATAGGAAAGCAGGGAAGAATGCCAGGAGGCCTGCCTGGCTGAGCAAGGAGCTCCTGGACATGCTGTCACACAAAGAGAGACTGTCCAAGGAGTGGAAGAAAAGACAGCTAGAATGGGGGGGATATAAGGAAGCTGCCTGTGCAGCCAGAGATCTGATTAGGAAAGCCAGAGGACAGTTTGAATTTAATTTAGCCAGGGAGGTCAAAGGGAAGACCAAGAATTTCTACAGGTATATTAATGGTAAAAAGAAGAGTAGGGAAGGTGTGGGCCCCCTCAGAAAGGAAACAGGTGAAATGGTCACAAGTGACATGGAAGAGGCTGAGGTTCTCAACAACTTCTTTTCCTCAGTCTACACTGCAAAGGCCTCCAGCCACGCTCCTGGAGTCATGGAAGAAAATGGAACGGACAGGAAGGAAGAGCTGCCCATCATAAGTGAAGATCAGGTTCGTGATCGCCTGAAGAACCTGAAAGTGTTCAAGTCCATGGATCCCAATGGGATACACCCACGGGTACTGAGAGAACTGGCAGATGAGGTTGTTAACTCCTCTCTATTATATACCAAAAGTCCTGGCAGTCTGGTGAAGTCCCCACTGACTGGAAAAGGGGAAACATAACTCTCATTTTCAAAAAGGGTAGGAAGGAAGAGCTGGGGAACTCCAGGCCAGTCAGTTTCACCTCTGTGCCTAGTAAAATCATGGAGCAGATCCTCCTGGAGGCACAACTGAGACAGGCGAATAGTGAAGAGTTGATTGGGTCCAATCAGTACGGCTTCACCAAGGGCAGATCCTGCCTGACAAACCTGATGGCCTTCTATGAACAGGTCACAACATTCATAGATGAGGGGCGAGCAACTGATGTCATTTACCTGGAGCTGAACAAAGCCTTTGACACTGTTGTGCACCACATCCTGGTCTCCAAGCTGGTGAAACGTGGGTTTGATGGGGGGACTACCAGATGGATAAAGAACTGGCTTGATGGCCACATCCAAAGAGTGGCTGTCAATGGGTCCATGTCCAAGTGGAGACCAATGACAAGCAGAGTCGCTCAGGGATCAGTCCTGGGACCAGCCTTGTTCAACATCTTTGTGGGGGACGTGGACACAGGCATTGAGTGCACCCTCATCAAGTTTGCTGATGACACCAAGCTGTGTGGTGCAGCAGACATGCTGGAGGGCAGGGATGTCATCCAGAGGGACCTGGGCAGGCTGGATAGGTAGGCACAAGTCAACCTCATGAGGCTCAACAAGGCCATGTGCAAGATCCTGCAGCTGGGTTGAGGCAATCCCAAGCACCAATACAGGCTGGGCAGTGACTGGCTGGAAAGCAGCCCTGGGGAGAGGGACTTTGGGGATGCTGGTGGATGAGAAGCTCAACATGAGTCATCGGTGTGCACTTGCAGCCCAGAAAGCCAACCAGATCCTGGGCTGCATCAGGAGAAGTGTGGCCAGGAGGTCGAGGGAGGTGATTCTCCCCCTCTTCTCCTCTCTGGTGAGACCCCACCTGGAGTACTGCATCCATTTTTGGAGCCCCTATTACAAGAGAGTTGTGGCTATGCTGGAGTGTGTCCAGAGAAGGGCTGTGAGGATGATCAGAGGGCTGGAGCACCTCTGCTATGAGGACAGACTGAAGGGCTGTTCAGTTTGGAGAACGGGAGGCTCCCAGGTGACCTTCTTGTGGCTTTCCAGTATCTGAAGGGGGCCTACAGAAAAGCTGGGGAGGGACTTTATAGGCTATCAGGTAGTGACAGGACTAAGAGGAATGGAGCAATGCTGGAGGTGGGGAGATTCAGATTGGATGTGAGGAGGAAGTTCTTTACTGTGAGAGTGATGAGGCCCTGGAAATGGTAGGGCCACTTCCCTTGAGGTGTTTAAGGCCAGGTTGCCTAATCTAAGGTAGGGTGTCCCTTCCCATGGCAGGGGGTTAGATCTAAATGATCCTTGTAGTCCCTTCTAACCCTGACTGATTCTATGATTCTATGATTGCATTATTTCAAAGTGGAGTGGCAGCTAACTGCTAAACCACTGCAATGCAAAACATTCTTCCTGTAACCTTTTTCTGGTTTTCAGTGTTGCTCATGACTTTTAAAGTACATGTGGTGGGAAATGTTTAAGATAGGTGGCTAAGCAATGTTCACTGTCTTGCAATAAGTTTTCATATCTTTATTGTAAGTACAAACAACATGTTACTCCACTCTGATGAGACCCCACCCAGAGTAGTGCATCCAGTTCTGGAGCCCCAATTACAAGAAAGATCTGGACATGCTGTCAAGAGAAGGGCCACGAGGATGATCAGAGGGCTGGAACACCTCTCCTGTATAAACAGGCTGAGAGAATTGGGGCTGTTCTGTCTGGAGAGGAGAAGGCTCCAAGGTGACTTTTTAGCAACCTTTCAGGTATCTGAAGGGAGCCTACAGGAAAGTGGTGAGGGACTTTTTAGGGTGTCAGGTAGTGATAGGACTGAGGGGAATGGAACAACAGTAGAAATGTGTAGATTCAGATTGGACGTTAGGACGGAGTTCTTCACAATTCTTCTGGAATTGGTTGCCCATGGAGGTGATAGAAGCCTCACCCCTGGAGGTCTTTAAGGCTGGGCTGGATGTGGCTCAGAGAAATCTGATCCAGTATGAAATGTGCCTGCCCATGGGAGGATGGTTGGAAAAAGATAATCCTTGAGGTTCCTTCCAGCCTTGTCAATTCCATGATTCTATGATTCTGCGTAGGTGTTTGAAATGAAAAGTGTTTTGAGTGATGCAGACATAATAATTCCTACACATTTCATCATTTAATATTACTTCAACAAATTTACCTGAGTTTGTTGCTATGTAAAGAACAATTAATAGCCTGCAGAAGATCAGGTTTGTGCTAAGCATATATACCTTTGTGATGGTTTGGCAGTTACCTGTCCTCCCCACACTTTGAAATGAACCCAGGCTAGGACTCAGTTGGCTGGAAGTTAAGGAATGAAGCTTTATATTTACAGCAATGCACAATATAAAAGCAGGTATTTACAATGTATAACAGATATTTACAGATATATACAGTGAAAAGGTAATACAGAAACACCACACCCCTCCCAGAGATCAAAATCCCTAAGAGGGGTCACCAACCACTCCTACCACCTTCCCCCTTTCCCCAGTCTTATCTCACCATCTGTTAATGCAGCAGATAGGTGAAGGTAGATCAGACGGGGATTAGCAGTAGGAGAAGAAGTTAGTGGAATTATTCAGAATCAGCTACAAAAGGCAGGGACAAAAGAGCCATGCAAGGATCCAACCACAGCCCAGAGAGGTCTGAAATGGTCTGATTTATCTATATTTGGGTTACAACTCTTAAAACAATTTTTTGTCTTTCTCAGTGAAGCTCTGAGGGAAGCAGCATTGTCAGTGGTTTCCTCTCCCAGCCTATAGTCAAATTTATAATTCAAATCCTTCAGTTAGTTCAAACCAGCACAGCCTTGGAGGACTTTTTTAGTCTTAGAGGGCTCTATGATTCAGAATGAACATAATAAGATGTAGGAAGAAATATGTTCAATGAACAAACAAACAAAAAACAAAGGAAAAAATCCACAAACAAACAAAAGAAAACCAACCAACCAAACAAAAGAGAACCCTGAAACCTCCAGAAGAGTAAATGCTATAATGTAATGTCCACAAAAGCACTGATATAAAATGCATGATAGAGGTCACCACTATGGTATATTGGAAATTTTCCATAGTCATTGAAGCATTATTTTGGAGCTAGCCATTGGACTCAGTTAAGCTGGAGAGAAGTTCCCTCTGTAATTGAATTTGAAGCATGTTGAAGTAGAGTTGCTATCTGTTGCATTCTAAAAGTCTAATTTTCTGAATGGAGGTGAGTGCTTTGCATGATTATGCAACTGTGTGCTTGATATATGCACTAATATTTAGAAGTGCCTCAATAGCAGGGGGCTGCATATCTGTAGCAGTACATGTTTTTGTCCAAGTGTGTGAGAATAGCTTCAGGATTTACGCATTATTATTAACACAAGATCCACTGCTCTCTCTTTATTGTCACTCATTTCAGCACAGAAGGTTTTCAGGTTGGTTGGGTATGACTTCCACTTTGTGGAGCCACACTGACTACTCTCAATCACCTCATCGTTTATGTGCATAAAATGGTTTCTAGAACTAATTGTGCCATCACCTTCCCAATGACTGACGTGAGAATGATTGTTCTGTAGTTCCCTTGATCCTTCTTCCTGACCTTTTTTGAAAGTAAGAGTGAACAATGCTTTTGGCTTGTTTGAAGAGAAACTGTCTGAAAAGGGAATGAAGAATGGAGGACTATGGTTGACAAAAATGTCAGCTGCCTGAGCAAGACAGCTAAGTGGGGCTGAAACACAAGATTCAGATGCCTATACAACTCAGTCTTCCAGTGCTGTTTTAGATATGCTAGTGTCTCATGGCTGATATTTAGCAGCTTCTTCAGAAGATCTGTGTCTCTTGTGGGTCATAGGTCATATAAGATAATCCCATGTAATTATTCTAGGGTTAAAAATGGCACAAAATTGCTACAGTTTGACCTTTGAAAGACTCTCCAGATCTGTGCAAAATTATTGTCTTTCTGAGCTTCCCAGAAGTTTTGCTGCTCTACAGAAATGGTTTACATGCACAGTTTGTAAAAATGAACACATGACATGAAACAGCAGAAGGCTGTACTGCCATTCAGCAAGGCTTGGACAGGAAGAAATTTAATGAAATTCATCAAGAACAAGTGTAGAGTCTTGCGCCTGGGAAAGAACAATCCCATGGATCAGTACAGGTTGGCAGAAAAGGGGAAAAGGATCTGGGGGTCCTAGTGGATGGGAGGTTGTCCATGAGCCAGCAAAGTGTTCTGGTGGCCAGGAGGGCAAATGCCATTCTGGCAGAACAGCTGTGGTTAGTAGGCGGAGAGAGGTTCTCCTGCTCCTTTACTCTTCCCTGGTAACACCACATCTGGAGTACTGTGTCCAGTTCTGGGCTCCCCGGTTCAAGAGGAACATAGAACTGCTTGAGAATCCAGTGCAGAGCCACAAAGATGATTAAGGGAATGGAACCTCTCTCTTATGAGGAGAGCATGAGGGAGCTGGGGCTCTGCTGCTTGGAGAAGAGGAGTCTGAGAGGTGACCTCAAGAATGTTTATAAATATATAAAGGTGAGTGCCAGGATGATGGAGCCGAGCTCTGCTCGGTGATGCCCAATGACAGGGCAAGGGGTAATGGGTGGAAACTGAGGCATAGGAACTTTCATTTAAACGTGAGGAAGATTTTTTTCCCTATGAAGGTGACAGAACACTGGAACAGGCTGCCCAGCGGGGTTGTGGAGTCTTACTCTCTGGAGATATTAAAAACCCACCTGGACATGTCCCTGTGTGATCTGGTATAGGTGATCCTGTTCCCTCAGCAGGGTTGGATTAGATGATCTTTTGAGGTCCCTTCCAGTCCCTGACATTCTGTGATTCTCTTCTATAAGTTGTCTTCTATGAAACTACTTTTCTGTATCAGTCACCTAGGAGATTTTTCTCTGAATGATATGGAATATTACGATTATCAGAAAATTTACAGATCTCTACAGTTTCTAAGAATTATTGTGCAACAAGTATTCTACCTTCAAGGCTTATTTTCACTTTTCCATTATTGCAGTGTTGCAAAATTTGTATGTTAATATCAGTGGTATTTCATTGGGATAATCTCATCTAAGTCTCACCTTGCCCATTATAGTATTTAAATTTCTTCACCAATTTTGCACTGAGAATTTTACTGACTAATAAATATGTTCATTTTCTATCAGTCATCATTCTCTTGCTATTAGAGACAGCAATTTCATACACATCGCATGGTGCTATTAAAATCTTCAACCTGGTAGGTCTTCATTATATTCACTATAAATTAGGCTTAAAATGACAATATGCTAGGCTTAAAAATTTTAAACAGGCTTACTAATTGTATTGTTTATTGTATTTAAGTATTGTTTAGTAAACAAGAAAATAAAATTCAAACATCATGCAGAAATGGAGAAACATATCTGAGTTTAATTCACAAGTTGCCATTCTGCAAGCGTATCTGATTCATACTTGATGCAGGTGAATCTGAATTTTCTTGTGCAGTTTTTACTTTGTACATTTCTTGAGCTGCTGTAAAGAGCAGGGTGGAGAATTAAGAATGTTAAATGGATAAATGTCCGAATGACAATCAGCTGATGGTCATCTGGTTATTGATCTTGATATAATCAACAAATTGAAACGGGCACATAGGGAAAGTGACAAAGAGAACTAAGCAGTGCTGAAACACACACATCAAGGTTAAGCTCTGACAGCTCTGACAAGTGGCGTCAGTCAGGCCTCCCATCAGTCAGGTATTCTAAGCAGAATCTGCTGTACGCAACTGCTAAGTGAATAGAAAATAAGTCGCTTTGTTCTGTATTTTAATGACAACTGCTTGAAAGGTAGGATCCACAAAGCCATAATTGGATCTAATTTGGTGAAGCAGAAATTAAATTGTCTCATTCCTTTTTAGACATCATCTCACCTGATCTTTGAGCTTAAAGCTGCTTTTTTTGTTAGCAACATCTGTTACTGCACTCTGCTAACACTCAGTTGCAGTAGACCAATCATTTGTAGTGAATGCTCTGCAAGTGTTCTGACTTGCCCAAAACAGCCTGCAGCTTAATCCAAAATTAATTCAATGTATATGCTAAAAGCAGGAAGAGATATCTTAAATCTTACTGTGAACTGAAGTAGTACATTATTGAAACCAGGCAAAAGGTAAAAGAAAAGTCACTTTAATCTGTAAACCTTCCATTAAAGGAAAATGTGTAATCAGGTCAGAAAAATTATTGAAGTTAAACTTGCAGTGAGTTAAGGAAAAAAAAGGTTTCTGATTGGAAGCTTTCAGAGAGCTTGCTCAGTGTAAATGTTTTTACAATAAGAAAAAGATGTCTATATGACGAACTATCTGTGAGTTGATTTGATGCCTTTGTGGACACTGCTTCTCTGGAGAGCATTTTGTTCAGCCTGTGCTTTTGCACATCTTCCTGAAATTTTTCTACGTAGGCATTTAAACTGTCTCAGAAGCTGAGGAGCTGTAGTTCAATGGTTTGGTCTGTGCTAATGTAGAATTACAATGCTCTGGCCCTCAGGGGATTTTTGAAAGTAAGCAGCATGTTTTGATGGCTTCTTTATTTGGCATCAAGCATAGCTCTTCTCAACTGAGATAAACCAAATAGAGAATTTTAAACCCTTATAATATAGCGCATGTGTACCGCCTTGACCACTGGCTGTTGGTTTGGCATTATTACAATGCTGCTTTTTTATTACAATAGGGAGTGAAATCTAACTGGAGATACCACTTTCTTGGTTGTGTGCAATCTGCTTTAATGTGCCAGAGTGAATCAGGCTTAAAGCAGCAGCCAGACTGAATGTGAACATCAGTACCTCTGTTCCCCTAAATCTATGATGTGTGCTTGAATTATTTTGTGCCATTCAAAGGAAGAAATCAAAAGTATGATGAATGTGACTTTCTGCCTTTCATTTTACTGAACTCATTGCCTATCTCTCTATGGCAATATGTAGCTGGTGTTGTCTAACCTGGAGAAGAGGAGGCTCAGTGGGGACCCCATTCCTGTCTACAGCTATGTAAAGGGAGGTTGTAGCCAGGTGGGTGTTGTTCTCTTCTCCCAGGCAACCAGCAAGAGAACAAGGGGACATAGTCTCAAGTTGTGTTGGGGGGAGATATAGGCTGAATGTTAGGAAGAAGGTCTTCACAGAGAGGGTGATTTGCCATTGGAATGGGCTGCGCAAGGAGCTGGTGGAGTCACTGTCCCTGGAAGTGTTCAAGAAAAGACTGGATGGAGCACTTAGTGCAATTGGATAGGGCTGTGTGATAGATTGGACTGTATGATCTTGGAGGTCTCTTCCAACCTGGCCTATTCTATTCTATTCTATTCTATTCTATTCTATTCTATTCTATTCTATTCTATTCTATTCTATTCTATTCTATTCTATTCTATTCTATTCTATTCTATCTATTAGGTGATCTGAGGATACTGATGCAATTGCACAGTAGTTGCATTTTTGGTTTATTTCAGTGTCACAGTTGGAATCCAAGAAATACAGTTCCCATCTATTAGCGTGTTCAGACAGGAAGCAATTTAATTATGCATTTCAAGTTGTTTTTTTTTTAAGGTTTATATGAGAGAATATTTAGACACCAAAATAACTGACCATTTTTGTAACCCATGTATATATTTATCTTAGTTGATAATAGACTAATGGAATAATTGGAACACTCACAAATTATACATCAAATCCCACTCTTTGGATGATAAAACTACTTGAAAGGAGGATGTGGCCAGGTAGGACTGGTCTCTTTTCTCAGGCACCCAGTCATAGAACGAGTACAGAGTCTCAAGCTGCACCAGAGGAGGTTTAGACTGGATGTTAGGAAAAAGTTCTTCACAGAAAGAGTGATTGGCATTGGAATGGGCTTCCAGTGAGGTGGTTGCCATCTCTGGAGGTGTTTAAAAGAAGACTGGATTAGGTACTTGGTGCTGTGGTTTAGTTGATTAGATAATGTTTGGAGATAGGTTGGACTTGGTGATCTTGAAGGTCTTTTCCAGCCTGACGGATTCTCTGATTCTGTGATTCTGTGTTATACAAAGCTTGTGTGCATTTATTATTCCTGGAAAAAGCTGTGTTTCTCCCTCTCTAAGTCTTATAGGGGTGACAAGACTGCATATATTCATCCACAATTTCTTGGCATCTTTACTGCTTTCACCAGGATATATGACGTCTAGAAAGCCTCAATTATTCACTTCTGTGTGTTGCAGCTGAGCTTTGATAGGTTTATGCAACCAGGATGTGCTGGGCCTACCACACATGGCTGTATTAATTGAAGTCCTGAACTGAAGTTTGGAAAAATCAGCCCTTTCAAGAACAGCAGAGCCATCAGAATGAATATGACTTAGAACATTGAGTGAATGGAGTGAATTGCAGAGAGCATGGTGTATTGTTTTATCTGACTGATCAAGCAAGATGAAAAATGGGCACAGTTAAAGTGAAGTTGTAGAAAGATTTGATGCTGTGCTGCTGCTTTCCATCAGAAGAAGCCTTAAAATCCTGACAGTCTGAAGTACCAAACACGAGTGAAGCAGCTCTTTTGCATTCCTCCTTTTCAAGCAAAACACATACTGAGGAATTTCCTGTCTTGCTTGGCACTGGCATACAGAAACTGTGCAGAACAGTGACAGTTCTTCCTTCCTAAATTTATTAGCTAAGCAAAGCTCTTTTGTATCCACTCTCATGATACTTCAGTCAACTCTTTAAATAAGTGCATGCTCTCACCCTCCTGTAAACTCAAGCTCATGTTGCAGTACACCATAATGACATGGAGAACTACATCTGGGCTGATGATATTAGAAACAGGGCTTTTTTTTTTGTTTGAGGAGTTTTGGCTCTGCCACTGGTAAACTACATATCTTCTGAAAATACCCTTACAGATATCTATATGAGGCCTCTCTAAAATGCTTTCCACAAATCATATTCATACAAATGTGTGTGCAAGAATAAAAGATTTAAAACAGCTAGAAAATAGTAATGACAAATAAAAATAATTTATACATGTCTTTAAAATATTAAGGATGTTATTTAACTCTATATTCCTGTGTTTTGTATGAAAAAAAAAAACACGCCAAACTTCCTTATTGTGTTATTCAAATTGCTTGGGTTATTTTAAGCAAAATTAGCCATAATCCTTTGTCTGTGTTTGGTCTCCCAAAGACTGTTAGGTACCATAGTTTCTAACCAGATCTGAGGTGAAAACGTAACAGGAATATATATGTGACCGTACATGCGCATGCAAGTATTTATATTGACACAAGATGACCTTTAAAGATCCCTTCCAACCCAATGTAATCTGTGACAATGTGAATCTGTGAAGAATAATGGCATTTTTAAAGATGTTTCTATAGGTCCTGCATCTCCTGCTAAGATGAAATGAAGAAGTAAGCCAAAATTTCTTCTTGCAGATTCCTTCAAACTCTTTCTTCTTTCTACTCTTTAAACTTCCTGTGAAATTTAGTTTCAGTTTTCCTCAGGCTAGGTTGATCTTCCTAGCTCTTCAGTAAATAACATCCTAGGAGCAGATAGCAGCTGGAAAAGTGGTTAGGAGCTGTCTTAATCACCAGACAAAAATCTGTCTCTTCCAGCTTTGATGCTTGTGGGTAACTGGGAGCTATTTTATTTCTGTTAAATTTGCATGACTTCCTACTGCTTTCTGCAAGTCTTTTCTTCTTGTAGTCAGTGCTTCTGCTTTCCTTCGAAGTGTCATGTAGGTTGCTAAGGTACAAACATAAGGTTTTGGCTAATTATATTCTTGTTGACTATGAGTGCAGATGTATTTGGATAATAAAGACAAACACAAAACAAAATCAGAATATTATTTATGGTAGGAAAACAGCAGTGTGAAGACTATTTGTAACCTGAGTTTAGAGCAAAGTGGAAGCTAATAGCCTAAAAAATATAGCTGAAGACAAACAGTTTTTCTAAGGAAGGTTCTGAGACCTTCATCTACATAGTCCTTCCTTCTCACTGCTTGCAGGAAGGCTAAGGGAGGGCACAATGGATGCTGCTCAGACTGACTGTATACAGAGGAAGCAAAAGAGTTGTTAATACCCTATTGTTTTACCACAAGTTCAAAAATATGTTCAGCCAGAACTAAATGTGGTCCAATAAATCATTTTACAAACACTGAGTGAGACAGACAGCTGTAGAAGCAAGCCATTCCATAGTCAGAGCTTGGCAGGGCATCATGGTACACAAATTGGCATTCTAAGTATTTGGTTTGGCTCAGTTATGTCCCCCTAGATGAAGGGGGGATGACTTCTTCTCTTCCCACTGCCCCAGGATGTCTTATAAGCTATTATTCCTTACAAGACTCATGTACTAAAGCCATTCTCATTGCAATTTTTCAAATACCCTGTTGGTAAATGAGCTTTGCACATATCCCACTCTTCTGATGCCTATTTTCTAACTTAATTGTTTTGTTCTCTACAACCTATTGTTTCTTTCTTTCCATTTCTCTTCAGCACAAATAATTTTGTATTTCGAAAAGTGGTATTTTTGAAGTGAAAACCAATTAACCTCATATGTGCTCTAGGGCTTACAGGATAGCATACACCCTGCTGTATGTCTCCAGATGGCTCTCATTTATATTTGCATACACCATGCTGGACTTGCGTCCTGTCCTATGCTCTCTGTTACTAGCTCAATAAAATAAAAAACCCTCCACTTTTGTGCTGGCACTGGTTATAGCAGTTATGATGGGCAACATGTTGGAAAGATTTGTGGGAAAGGAGCAGAATAATTCTGAATTTGCCAAAAATTGTATGGGCACAAATTGTAGCTAGATAATGCTGAATTCCCACTCCAGGGCAAAAAGAGGTTTGTACATCTTGCATGGGTGCGGATCTGCACATGGAGAAAGCCACAATGAATTCAGGACAACTACTCAGAATTAATGCCGATTTACCTGCAAAAGCCACCTCACTATCATGCAAGAAGAGGCAGCACTTCACAGATCTTCAGAAGGTGCCAAATCTGCCGTTGTAATTTGCATTTGCATTGTAATTCAAGTTTCTGCTGTAGATAGTATCATTACACAGTGCAAGCCAAAGCTAGAAGTGACAACCGTGAAAGCTGGCATGCCTCAGAGAGGGAGAGTGAAGCATGAAAGACAATCGAAATAACTCTAGCATTTAGAGTGGGACATTTTTTTTTATATGGCACTGAGTTCACTTGGTGGAAAATCCTGTAACTGGAGACCAAAATCAGGCAAATATTGCATATCTATGTTTCCATATTAATTCTAAATAATATGAAACAATAAAGAAATAAATAAGTTATAAAGAATAGAGAGGTTTGTATTTGTTTGGGTTTTTAAAAAATATTTTTTACAGGAAAATGTTTCCTTTTGGAGCATTTAAAAAACATTCAGAACGAAAAATAATTACTTTGTATTTTAAATTTGATTGACATCTTATTTATTTCAGATTTAACATGGGCATATTAGAGGAACAGAAGACAAGGTGATGCCATATAATTTGGCTATATAAGGAAACCCTCTAAAACTTTAGCTTTAAGCTTTAAGGGGGTCACAATAGAGTCATGATGGTTCATCAGTGTGATCTCAAATTCAGGTGACCATGCCAGGGTGTTCACTCCAATCAACAGTAAAACTTTATTGTTTGCCCATAAGATGATGCACAATAGGTAGGGAAAATTAAGAGGAGAAAAGGGAAAGGTAAAGTGAAGGGAGGAAAGAGAAAGATGTTTATAGCTTCCACCCATGCAAGGGTCCAAAGATGTCTCTGATCTTGAATCCAGACCTTCTGGTCCCTCTGATCATTTCTTGATCTTGGTGGGGCAAGCTCTCCTCCAAAGTCTTGCTGCTAGGGAGACAACTTTTATAATCAATTTCACACCTGCCCATGTCTGAACTCCTCTTTCTCCATACCCTCATGCCCCCCATGAGTAAGGCTTCCATGCATGTCCAAGAAGGAGTGACCAAGGTGTGGTCTGGTCCCAAAAAGGCATGTCCGAGGCATGGTCTGCCTTGGAGGTGGGTAGCTCTAGGTCAGGAGGTGTGTTTGTGTATTATGATGACATTATAATGAGCAGAGTACACTAAGGTTCACAGTTCCCTTAGCAACACCACGGCATGAGCCTGTCTTGGTAGCAGTTATCTTTCGAAGCAATGACCATGGGCAATAGAATTGTCCATCATACTTGGCAGGTACAGACAACTGGCACCAAGCAGGCCCACATGACCCACACCTGCAAAATCCATTGTACAGGCTCAAAAATTTAATCAGTAACTTATTATGGAGTAGGCCACTGCAAAACTCCTGCTAAGATGTTAACCTGAATATCAGTTCAGGTCTTTGGGGCACAGGGGTCCCAATTCCCGATGACAATGATGAGACAGATAATGCTCTTCAGACCGTTCCTTACAAGGAGGCATGCATTTCTTTAATAGAAAGTTGTGGATATTTGGGTGAAAGGAAGCTCTTCTATCAGATCTTGCATGAAAAGAAGACAGAATAGCAGTTTTTTTATTTCTTAAATACACACATATACATCAGAATTCCCAGACGTCATATTCATGCATATTCACATTATTTCTTCAGGTCTTACATCATGTTCTTTGGTTGAAGTTTACTACTGAGCTTACACAGTTTGATGGAATTTCACAACTTGTTTTCATCCTTCATGGTATTTCTGAGGGTGATGTGATATGGGCCACTTTGCTTTCTTATCAAGGAAGCAAGGTATATCCTTATCTATTGTGCATGGTTAGAACATCAGTGTCTTGTCCTTGTGTCATAGTTTGAGGGTCTAGGTCTCTGTAGTTTTTTTAGGGCTTCTGGGGTAACCTGGAACCCCTCAAATGACAACACCTTGCAAGTGAATGTTTGTGCAGTTGCTCTTTGTCAGCAAGTCTTCATTCCTGCAGTGATGAATTTCACTGTGTCAAGATGGTTTAAAGACCCCTAAAATAATCCAAGGACACTCTGAAAATAATTTTTCTCCACTTTTTGTATGTATGTTTTGTTAATATCTTGAAAATGTCCATCTCAGTCTTCCTGCCTTCCTTTCTGCAAATGTCATGATTTTAATTAAAAAAAAAAAAAAAAAAAGAGCTTACTTTTGCTACAAATAGTTTTGCTGAACTGATAACAGGACTGAAATAGCAGCAGCATAACAAATAATGAACTTAGTATATTAATACAGTAAAATCTCTTTATTCAGTAAACTGTGAAATGTTTCAGTCATTTTTATGGAACTATGTTCATAGCTGTGAAGGTTTAAGCCCCCGGGACCCCCTGTCTTTTCCCAAGGAATGGTTTCACCCTTTTCTCAGGTTACATAGTTAGACACTCCCACTTCCT
>VWZI01009946.1:0-12620 GCA_013396835.1 Psilopogon haemacephalus
TGTGGTCCCTTCCAACCCTGACTGATTCTATGATTCTATATCAAAATCCTTCCTAAAGACAGATAGACAAATTCAGAGTGATTGAAGCTTCCAGAGTTGTTTTTTAGGAATGTATTTGTGGGTATGTGCTGGCTGCAGGCAACAACTGACGGTCCTTCGTTACCTGACTCTTCATTCATCCAATGAAGTTATATGCTTTAGAGTGGTAATAGGGCTGTGGGGCTAAATCATTCTTGTCTGATGGAGTGATGGCCAAAAATAAGATCATTGCAAGTACATTTTACTTGGTGTTCTTGATGAGAGAGAAAGTGACAATTCCCAGCCCTGTCCCATTTTACAGCCCTTCATGGACACTCCCCGTTGCACAGCATAAGCCTCAGGAAGATGGTGAGATGTGAGGTAAAGTGATCAGTTTCCTGCCAGATGGGGAGGTTATCTCAGAAAATTCTGTAAGGTCTTGCAGAGCTTTGACTTCCCACCTGGTACTCAGAGCTTTGAGGGAGTGCAGGTAGCATGCCTCAGGTACTGACCCTGGCATGGGGGCACCAGCAATGTGAACTAGTTTGTGAAGGTTTGTGAGACTTTTTTTCTCTCGCAATTTTTTTCTTGTTCTGTTGTGCAGTCAGGAGCAGCTCTTGCTGCCTTCTCTTCAGTTTCCCCTTTTGGAAAGAAAAAGAAGGATGTAAATGGATTTGGCCGCCTTGCTGCTCTGGGAAGCTATGTGTTTTGGTGATTAGACATACATGATCTTATGTTCCAAGACATACAAAGCCTCTATGGGAAGCTTTATGGTTGCAGTTGTCCTTATTCTTTGAGTTCATAGCTTCCCCCTCACCCACACTGTTTGTCCTGCAGTTGATTTTTAAGCCAGGTGGAGAGAAATTAAAATGAAAGTCTTCTGCAGAGCAGGAAGAACTTTAAAAGCCTGAATCGGTAAATACACACTCATCTCACCAACTATTTGTTATTCCCATGGCTTTGACTTAATTGTTGTCTCTTCCTTCTTTCTCTTAACTTCTTTGACTAGTTCTATCCAAGTTACTTTGGAGAAGAAAGTGTGAGGGAGTAAAAGCTTGTTTGAAGTGCTGTAGGGCTTTTAAAAAATGATATTTTAACACAATTGTTCTTTCATATACAGCTGAAGGAACTACTTTAGTTTCTCGTGGCTGAAAAGAGGACAAAATGTTTAGATCAAAAGGGCAGAGAAATGTTTGCTTTCGGTCAAAGGAATATGCTATTAAAAAGATGTTTGGAAGGAAAAGTGACAGACTAATATTTAGGTACTGAAGTGTTTCTAAGTGCTTTCTGTGCCTTATAACTCCTCACACTTACTGATCACTTCAGCTTTCTCTAACCTTAGTCCTTCTATCAGGCTGTTCAGCAACACATGTTGAATCCCTTTTAGAAATCTACCACATAGAACATCCTAGGTTTGGGCAAGAATATTCAGAAAACATCACAGGGAAAGACCTGAAAGCAGCAGAAATAGTGCTGTCTTCTCATCACTCCAAGTGATTCCTTTGTCCAGCTCAGCAATAAAGAAATTAAAGAAAACTGCCTCCAAAACTGAGCCCTGAGGAATACCGTTTGTGACTGGCCACCAGCTGAACTTCACTCCATTCACCACCACTCTCTGGGCCTGGCCATGCAGCCAGTTTTTAACCCAGTGACTCCACCACCCATCCAAGCCATGAGCAGACATTTTCTCCTGGAGAATGCTGTGGGAAATGGCATCGAAGGATTTACTGAAGTCTAGGTAGACAACATCTACAGCCTTCCCCTTGTCCAAAGAGTGGATCATTTTGTCATAGATCAGGTTAATTGAGCATGGTCTGCCTTTCATAAACCCATGCTGACTGGGCTTGTTCTGCATGTGCTGCGCATAATGGCACTCAAAATTATTTGCTCCATTACCTTCCCTGGCACTGAGGTTCAGATTGGAGCCTCTATTCTCACTGGCCCATGTGTCTGATATCACACCACACAGAACAAGAGTAAAACTCTTTTGTCAGACCAGAAAGGGTTATAAATTCCCTACCCTCAAGCAGACATTCAGATTATGGCTAAACTATTTCTCCATATGACACTATCTATCTACTGCCCCAAAAGACTCTTGAATTTGGCTTTGCTAAAACCCACTCCCGTGGCCTCCCTTGGGCTAGCACTGCAGTTGATGCCATGCCAGCCTTGTCTGGAAGATGATCCATCAGGTGGGAGCCTCAAAAATCCAAAACTTGGCTGTGCAGTTTTCAGTTCACTTTTCCTCCTGACTTTATCACCCACGTCAAGCAAAACTAGTAGAGAGCTTGAGAGTTTGAGGATAGCAATTTATCAGCTATGCTTCATTTGCAGCCTGACTCAGAGCTGGTTGAGTGCAGATTGAGTCATAATTTCAATAAGTGTTGCTCTGTGCTTGTATGAGTGCTGGGTGATTGCGGACCTGCTTGTACTTTTTTAGTGGATGGGTGGATTTTTTGTTGTTGTTGTTGTTATGTGGCTTCTCAGGTGTTCATCTTTCCCAATCAGGATTTATTTCCAGGCCTTGCTGGGGCAGGCAGAATATAGGACAACTGTCTGGTCTCAGAACTGGGTCCTCCTCCTATTAGACCTGGATGGTTATTAAGAGGAAACGTTGGAGCATCTGATCCAAAAGATATTCTTCCACCCTGTACGTTAATAACTCTAAAGTCTTCTTTCCAAAATGACTAAATGTTTTGCATGTCAAGCAGTGCTGTGAAAACTGATCTGCTGAGATTATGCATTAGTTGGTCTGTTAGTAGATGTGGGATATTGAATGCTTGCTGCCAGTGAATCGTGGGAGCATGTAGCTGGGTGCTGTGTTACTTGTTTGGGATTTAAGGGCTGTTTATAAATATAGAATCCAAAGCCAGATGGATGGGTGATTCTCCTGGGAGATGGTTGCCAGTGCTGGCATGCAGAGAGGGATTCCGTGAAAGGCTGTTTTATTTTTGGTCCCCTAGGGAGGTGTTCCCCTGGCTCTGACGTAACTGCAGGTAGTCATAAAACCAACATGTTTGACAGAACTGAGGTCAGTGACTGGTGTCTTTAGGAAGTTAATTAATTAGAACAATCTTCCGTTGCTTGATGGTGAGTCTGCTGTCAGTGAGCTGTGTAGCACTAAACATGACTACAAATTAAAGCTGTGCAATCCTGCGCACGCATCCATCCATGTGCCCACAGGCTGGCAAGAAAAGTGTGCAGGAAAATAAAGGTAGTAAAGGCACGTTTGGAAGTCAGGCTAAATTTTGTTCAGCTGCGTAAACAAAACCTGTTCCAATAATCTGTTGCATTATTTGGTCCTGGGTTTCTTCTAAGAAGATTTGGATTGGGGACCGTTAGATACAAAAGGGCTCAGAAACATGGAATTGAGGGGTATGATGTTATAGTGCTTTGAGTTTGAAAAAGGGGAGGCTGAGGGAGGACCTCATTGATATCTACAGCTACCTGAAAGGACATTGTGGAGAGGTTGGTGCTGGTCTCTTCTCACAGGTAATGAGCGATAGAATAAGAGGTGATGGCCTCAAGCTGTGACTGGGTAGGTTTAGACTGGATATTAGGAAAAAAAATTCCCAGCAAGTGTGGTCAGACATTGGAATGGGCTGCCCAGAGCGGTGGTCGAGTCACCAACTCTGGATGTGTTTTAAAAGTCATTGGAATGTGGTGCTTGGGGATATGGTTTAGAGTGCACCTTGTAGAGTAGGGCTGCTGGCTGGACTTGGTGATCATAGAATCATAGAATGGTTTAGGTTGGAAGGGACCTCAAAGATCATCCAGTTCCAACCCCCTGCCANAGACCTCATCCAGCCTGGCCTTGAACACCTCCAGGGAGGTAGCAGCCACAACCTCCCTGGGCAGCCTGTTCCAGTGTCTCACCACCCTCACTGTAAAGAATTTCCTCCTAACATCCTGTTTAAATCTCCCCTCTGCCAGTTTAAACCCATTCCCCCTCATCCTGTCATTACAAGACCTTGTGAATAGTCCCTCCCCAGTCCTCCTGTAGGCCCCCTTCAGATACTGGAAGGTCTACCTTGAAGCCTTCTCTTCTCCAGGCTGCAGAGCCCCAACTCTCTCAGCCTGTCCTCATAGCAGAGGTGCGCCAGCCCTCCAAGCATCTTCATGGCCCTCCTCTGAACTCACTCCAACAGTTCCATGTCTTTCTTGTGTTGGGGGCTCCAGAACTGCACTGAAGGTCTTTTCCAACCGGAATGTTCCTGTGATTCTGAGTGACAAGGATGACTTAGGAGATTCCTACTCTTTCTGAAATTCTCGTCTCTGGGTGCTGTTATGTCAGTTGTGTTGATGCCACTGTTTGTGGGACTGTAGTTGTCATGAACTGCTGACAGATCAAAAGCAAAACTTAAAAGGAGGGAAAGGTGAGTGGAAAGTCAATCTAAACTTAGTCACAAGAACATCTGTGAGGCTGGTAAGTCACTAAAGAGAGGGTGGGACTGAACAAAGCGGAAACTTCTTAAGTGGGATTGGCTGCCAGAGGTTGTCAGGTAGAATTGTGCCCCTATGCTTCCCCCAAAGTTAGCACTGCAGAGACATTGTCCTTCTGTCAGTGCTAGGGTTTGCTGTGTGGCCTAGAAATGGGAAAAAGACAAATAACTAAATGTGCCTCAGCTATTAGAAGATGTCTCTCTTTGTTGAACCAATATGTTGTATTTGAACCCTTCCAAAATACTGCTCTTTGCTCTTGGGGAATTTAATATATGGGGAAAGCTTGGATTCAGGTAGGCAGCTGGTTACAGGTTTTGATATGACAGGGATGCAACAGCCTCTAATTTTTTTTATTTTTTTTTTTAATGCTACTTGGACTGTTTGGGAACTTGCATGTGGTGGGGCAAAGGGTTGGGTTTAAGGAACTTGTGGTGTGACTTAGCAGCTGAGCAATGCAAATGAACAAAGCATTTTTCTAGATGGGCAGGAGAAGAATTGATTTATTTATGTATTTTATTTATTGGTGGGAAGAATTTGTGGGTGATCTCACCTGATTACTAAAAGGGTTGGGGGTATGGAACATTTCATTGGCTGGTGGTGGAGGGAAAAAGGAGTGTTTGTGTTCTCTGAGCCGGCTCAGGGAAATGTGCTCCTTTGGAAAATGTAAGGCAGCTTTACTTGTGTAGCACAACATTTTCTTCTGGGGTGTTATCTCCAGTGTGTGTTGTTGATGTGCATTTCGGTGACTCCCATTACAATTAGAGGCACCTCTAAGAGAGATTCAAATTGCTCAACTGTGACACACAGCCTACAACAGCATCCCACAGCAGATATGTTGGTGTGGCTAATGCTAATTCATAGCAACCAATTTCTTTTGTCAACTGAACATGTTTTTCTGTTTGCATATTGCATGTTGGCAATTGGAGTTTTCTTTTTCAAGTTTACTTACTCTTCAGAATTATCTCCTGTGCATCTCTGTGACATATTCTTTGTCTGTGGCTGATTCATGAGCTTTTTTTATATCAGCATTTGATGTGCCAGTTAATTTGAATTAGCTTCATAGGTAGTTTGGCGTTGGCTTAGTGTCTGGTTGGACAAGTCGAAATGTGAGGTTCAGGGTTTTTGAGAAGAGTCAGATGAATCTGTACATAACTAGACTGGATATTAGGAAAAAAAAAATCACAGAAGGAGTGGTCAGGCATTGGAATGGGCTGCCCAGGGAGGTGGTTGAGTCACCAAGCCTAAACATGTTTAAAAGTCATTTGAATGTAGTGCTCGGGGATGTTGGTTAGGGTGAGCCTTGTAGAGTAGGGTTGCTGCCTGGACTTGGTAATCCTCAAGGTCTTTTCCAACCTGAATGCTTCTGTGATTTTTGTGAACTTTACTCCCAATATTTATACAAATGTGCTATTTCTGTGAGCTTTAGAAAGAAATGTCGTCTTTGGAAGTATTTTAAGAGAGATTACACCAAAAGATGCTGGAGCAAGATCAGGGCCAGATCTGCACATTGTCTAGGGAGATAGGATAATGCTACTGGACTAACTTTTTAGTAGTCTGTTGTGGGAAGTTTTTGGATGGTTACATTAAGGTTGGTTAGAACTGTTCAGCAGTAGCTGGACCTTTCCCTTTTGCTACCTTAGCAAATCTGTCTGTGGGCATATGCCTGGGATGGGATGCCATCAAGTCACACAGCTGTATTCACTTGCTGACTCTTTTCTGAGTCTTCAGTGTTGACTGTTGTGCACTGTTTTTGTGTGCTAATGCTCAACTCTGGAGAGACAAGTACCAGTGTCTTCTGAGCTGCTGCCTACTAAGCTTAGGCTGGTTATGTGCTCTGAAAAAGATGTGACATGCATGCTGTCGTTGGCAAATCTGGCATTGCTTGGCTTTCACATCTTGGCATATTAACTTAAAAAATGTTGCAATCTGCAGGTAGGTCTGTGTGGCTCAGGAGCATTCTTTAGCTTTGCTGCAATTAATGTGACCTGTAGCAGAGGGCCAGACCAAGCAGGTACAGGAAGGGAACATGTCAGTGCTATAGGAATTGTTGAAGCTCTTCTCTGAGTACCCCTTCACTCATTTGTGACCTATCTGATACACAAACTGCCTGTGGTACAGGCTGCCTATACCTTAGCAATTATAATGGCTCAGCTTAAACAATCCATTAGTCAATTCATTTGATTCTGTTTGCATCTGCTACTGACAAAAATGTAGCTTGGCCTCTGACCCTGCTGAAGGCTTCTGACAGTTTTGCTGGGTTTGTGCCTCATCATGGCTCTGTCTAGCATGGGGTGATGGATGCTTGGAGGGAATTGTCTGGGGAAGAGGGAGCTTGGCAACAATGGTTATTTGTGAAAAAAGGACTGTATTAGTGAAAATGAAATACTGTCTGCTTGCAAGCAAATCTAAAATACTATAGTGGTGCTGTGCTCTGGAATTGTGAGAGTGAGCCCATATCCCAAGTGACAGGCATAGTGGAGATGGCGTAGTGTAGAGAGAAGGCTCATCCCTACCATTTCTGTGAAGGCTCAGGAGTTGCCTGGATCTGAAACTTTCTGCTAGTGGCCCAAATGTTTCCACAGATCCACAGAATTAACCAGGTTGGAAAAGACCTCTAGGATCTTACAGTCCAACCTATCACCTAACCCTTTTAATTAACTAAACCATGGCACTAAGTGTCTCATCCAGCCTCCTCTTAAACACCTCCAGGGATGGTGACACCACCACCTCCCCAGGCAGCCCATTCCAATAGGCAATGACTCTTTCTGTGTAGAACTTCTCCCTAACATCCAGCCTAAACATGCCTTGGTGCGACTTCAGACTGTCCCCTCTTGTTCTGTCACTGTGTGCCTGGGAGAAGAGACCAACCTGTGCCTGGCTACTCCTTTCAGGTAGTTGTAGAAAGGTCTGACCTGAGCCTCCTCTTCTCCAGGCTGGACAATCCCAGCTCCCTCAGCCTCTTCTTGTAGGGCTGTGCTCCAGCCCCCTCACCAGCCTGGACACATTCAAGCACCTCAACATCTTTCTTAAGTTGAGGGACCCAGAACTGGACACAGTACTCAAGATGTGACCTGACCAGTGCTGAGTACAGGGGAAGAATGACCTGGTCTCCAGCCACTGGAGACCCCCATGGTGTGGCCAAAGTGCAGAACCTGGCACTTAATTCCCTCTGTCTCATCTGTCATGGCCTCCTGCCTGGGAGCAGGAGCAGTCTGGCAGGCAGAGGTAGGTTAAGCTGTGTCAGTGGTTTTTATTATTGAAAGCACGTTCAGGCTGTGGATGTTAATCAATGGTAAATTAAAATGCAATTGATATATGCATATGACATGCACATTAATTTTAAATGTGTTTATTGTAATTAGCGCTGTTACAATGAATGTCAGAGGAAATGGGGAGTGATTAACTTCATGTAAGCTTTGTTACAATTTGTTTTAAAAGTTCAACTTAAAATGAGACAATCAAAATGTTGCTGCCTGATAAGGGAGAGGAGACCTAGGAGAGTGTGTTTGAGTGTTGTTTCCTGATGATGGTTCATACGGAGCCTTTGCCACGCTCCTCAGACTTGCCCTCCTCTGCCTCTCTTCTTGCTGATTAAGGCTTTAGGCTTGCAGTTCAGCAGCTCTACTACTTCTCTCTGATACTCTCCCTCTGTTACCTACTTTAGTCTGTTGGCTCTGATTTATGGGGTCTGTTTGGGGCTGGAGTGAGAAGCTACCAAGTATCTCCCATTGCAGTAGTTTAAAACTAAGACTTTAGCTTAGTGTCTTAATTATAAACAAGAAATAGGAAAATTCCAAAGACATTGAATAGTAAAAAATAAATAAAATTGGGTATTGGATGCAAAAGGAAAAATAATAGACAGGTCTATGTCATTCTACAGGATAGTTAATTAGTATAAATTATGCAGCACAAACTGTTCTTCCCTTATTTTTCTCTTCTTTGCTCTGGCTGCTGGCTGGTCCCTATGCAAGGCTTCGCTGACCTTGGCTGAGACTTCTGGTGTGTGGTTACGCAGATAGCAGCAGTAGAGTCTGATTTCTCTTGGTGGAACGTAGGGTGGGGGAGAGAGCTATTCCCTTCCCTTGTCCAGAGGGGTAGGGGAACAATTTGAGGTTTTCTTTTTTATTTTGGGTTGGTTTTTTTTGGTGTTATTTCTGAATTGCAAATAATTGTAAATATATGTAAGTATATTTTGTACATATACATTGTATTTTATGTGCTTAGGTTTTATTTTGCATGTAAATAATAGCTTAATTTTGCTTCCAAACCTTCTGAGCTAGTCTGGTGATTTAGTTCAGGGGTAATTTCAACCCATCACACCCACCTAGCAGGGCCTTGTGTTCCCTAGAGAATCATGTCCTCCCCTGATAATACATGGAGTTAGCATCTCTGCTGGCAATATGTAGCCACAATGGTGTGATCTTCGTAGCATGGCAAGAGGAGGCTGAAAGGGCTCTTTGAAGTTTAGGCTGTCCTTGTAGTTCGGGAGTTATCCACCCCTCCCCCACCCTTCTGAAATTATCCAGACTGGACTCAGCTGGCTGGAAGTTAATGAATGAAGCTTTATATTCACAGCTTTGCACAATATACAAGTAGATACTTAGAATATATTACAGATATTTACAGCTACATACAGTAAAAAGGTAATACAGAAAAACCACGCCCCTCTCAGAGATCAGAGTCTCTAAGAGGGGTTCCCAACCACCCTTCCTCTTTCCCCCCAACACCCAATCTTATCCCAGTATCTGTCTTATGTGCCAGGTAAACAGAGGAGATTGGCCAGGGGGTGTTAGAAGGAGGAATTGGTTAGTTGGGTTATATGGATTCAGCTGGAAGGCAAGGAGAGGGAGAGACCAACAGCCCAGAGCTCAGACTGGAGCAGCTCTGTCTTATCTATGTTTGGGTTCTTACTTTTGTATTGGTCGGCAAACGTATGAGTAAAAGAGACATCATCATGTTTTCCTTTCTCAACATATAATCTAATTTCTCTTATTAAAATAGTTGCAATTAGCCTCAAATCAGCACAGCTGTCTTAGCAAAAAGGTTTCTACCAGTGAGATATACCAGAGGTATGCCATCACATCAAGAAGGGAACTCCAGCCAACACCTTGCTGTCATCCAACTGGTGTTCCCCAGTGGATGCTGGCCCAGTACAACAGCTGTGAGCCTTCCACAGATGTGGTGAATATAGATAGGGCTTAGCCAGCAGGCTGACTGAGAAGGAGGCTTCTCTGTGTTTTTTTCCCATTCCTGGAAATCTGCTTGACAGTGTAAAGTTACTTGTGTTTTTGCAAGTGTCATAAGGGGTTTTTCTTCTTCTCTGTAGCCTGCTGGCCTTGATTAACCAAGGGATTAAGCAAAGAAAGAACAAAAAGCTGATGTAGAGGTCTAGGAGAAACTTGTCTCAGAGAAGAGCTGTGGGTGACTCACTGTTTTTCTCTGCCAGCCTTACTGCCTACAGACATTGAGTTCTGCTGATGCGCCCTCACCCTGGTAAACTACATTCGTGGTAAAGGTTGTCCTGGTGCACCTGGTTAAGAATAAATGCACAAATAAAACTCACCAGTACTTCAGCATTGTTATATAAGTATAAATCTATAAGCAGACCAGGCTTTTTTTTCCATGGACAAACAGCTATGAGAGCAGAAATTAAAGAGATGAAAGACACTGGTCAATAGAGAGCCTTTGTCTGCTGTGCAAAAATACAATTGCAGTATAGTTGTGGGTCTCTGCAGTTTAACTTAGGGAGCTTTGATCTTTCCTCCTTCATGGGGTTGTCCTGGTCTCTGTGAAGGCTGGTTCTGTATTTCTGGGTGTGAATGTCCTGTGCAAAGACTTAGCTCTGGAAGGAGCTGATAGCCAGCCACACTGATACTGGTTGTAGAGAACTCACAGTGGAGGGCTACAGAAAATACTTTTTTTGGTCACAAAATTACCCCGACCCACTGTGGGCAGAACAGTTTTGATACATGCTACATGCTTATGGTGTCTGTAAGGTGCTGTACACATTCATGGACTGGTTTCCTGGAAGCTGTAAGGTTTTTCTCTCATGTTCAGATGATGCTGTCATATCCCAAATGTAATGACCTTACTTGTCCTCTTTCTACTCCTTCCCCCCCCCGTAAAAGCTGTGCCAATCTCTGTGAAACTATAAGAAAAACGTGTAAGCAGGTGCATGGTTTTCTTTTTCTTTTCTAGTTCTGTCTGAATGATGATTGAAAGACAGCTCTGAAAAAGGATGCATTTTCTCTTGGGTGCCTGTTTGTTTTCATCAGTAGAATGTGACTCTTCAAGAATGATGTCAAAGCAGCAAGCAAGTTGAGAGAAACCCTATGAAACCTCCCGTGGCTGTAGCTTGGGTAAAAATGCTTTGGAATCCCACCCGGCAGGTTAATTAGCCCAAGCTTCTGGTGTTTGCTAGTAGCTGGAGTTCCCAAATTGCTCTTCATCTTCTCTACAGCCTGTTGAGAGGAAAGGAAATAGGTATTTGGAGAAACACTGTTTTGATCAGAGGGCTGGAGCACCTCTGCTATGAGGACAGACTGAGAGAGTTAAGGCTCTTCAGCCTGGAGAAGAGAAGGCTTTGAGAAGACCTTGTAGTGGCCTTCCAATATCTGAAAGGCTGGAGAGAGACTATTAACAAGGTCTTGTAAAGACAGGATGAGGTATAATGGGTTTAAACTGGCAGAGGGGAAATTTAAATAGGATGTTAGGAAGAAGTGCTTTCCAGTGAGGGTGGTGAGACACTGGAACAGGTTGATCAGGGAGGTTGTGGCTGCCTGGAGGTGTTGAAGACCAGGTTGGATGAGGCCTTGAGTGACCTGTTCTAGTGTCAGGTGTCCCTGCCTATGGCAGGGGGTTGGAACTGAATGATCTTTGAGGTGCCTTCCAACCTAAACCATTCTATGACTAGTTTGTCTCTACAGATTTCAAAGGTAGAGATATTCCTCAGGGCTGCCTAACCTGAGATCCTCTGTGATGGAGGCCAGAGGTTTACATGCTGGTTTCTGCCTGTACTGCAGTGTGGCTGAGTGTTATTTGTAGTCTAACAGTATCAGCATGCAGCTTCACCAGAGGCTGCTGCCCTTGGTTACATAACAGTATATCCCAGTGCCTCTGAGAACTTTGGTTTTGCTGGGGCACTGCTTGCTGGGAATATGTTTTGCTTCTGGGACAGTCTGTTGGCCAGCATTGTGGTTTTCTGTACTTAATGGCTGTCCTAGTTTTGGAAGGCATTTGTGCATAGTGGCCAGCCTTCCAGACATCAGCTACTAATGCAGGAAAAGCTAATGTGTAGGAAATCCATTCAATAATGGCTGCATCACGCTGTTGCAAAACAGCACTTTCCAAAATAACTTTTGTCTGCTTCTTATCCATCATTTACCTCCAGCATCCCAGGGCAGCTGCCTTCTTCATGCTGGAGCTTGCTTGACCTATTTGGTTTCCATGGAAAAACAGATGTCACTCAATCCAGGATCCTCGAGCTGATCCCTCCCAGTCTACTGAGGACACTGCCTGTGGTTCATCGTTAAGCAATGCCAAATCTGGTGGCTTTTGGGGATTTTTTGGATATAAGCCTTTAATATATTATTCCTGCCTATAGCATGGAGGTTGAGGTGGTTACTAGTGTGCTGCTCCCTTGTTGCATTAAGCTGCCTCAACAGCTGTGTTTGCTGCTGTGGCAGTTAGCTGTGTAAATGGATGCATCTGTCTGGTTTTGAGACCTGTGGTCTGATGCCTGAGGTTTTGAATCTGTCGGAGACTCAACTGATTTATCTGGCAGGGTAATCCTCTGTGTTCATGCTTCAAAGTCGTGAATGGCTGGGCCAGGGAATGAACTTCTCAGGTTGCTCTCTTCTTCTCTGTGTGACCATAGGCTTGCATCATCCACAGCTTGAGTGTTACACAAAATCTAGGGCAGGATCTGATTTTTTTGTTTGTTTTCTTCGCCATTAGGCTGTGTTTGGCACTTTTTCAGGGAGATGACTCTTCTGTCTATGTTTAATGGGGTGCAGAGCACACCAATCTCCTTTGCTGCTGATTTAAAAAACAAAACCCCCCCCCAAAAATAAAACTAACAAAAAAAACCCACAACAACAACAAACCCCCTCCCCCCCCAAAAAAAAAAAATAAAAAAAAATTAATAAAAGTTATTTTTT
>VWZI01009946.1:12994-63218 GCA_013396835.1 Psilopogon haemacephalus
CCTGTTCTAGTGGGAGGTGTCCCTGCCTATGGCAGGGGATTAGAACTGGATGATCTTTGAGATCCCTTCCAATTGAAACCATTCTATGATTCTGTGAGGAAATCCACATGGGGTCCAGAGTGACTAGGGAGGGACACTGCTAAGCAGCTGAGATACACTGGGCAGTGGGTACCAAATGTTTGCCCCATTCTTATCTTCTTTCTTAACACCTTGGTGTCAGGTCTTCATCTTTACACTGTATGGTGGGACCTAGTTGTACTGGAAGCCTGGAGCTTGCAGATCACTGCCTCATCTACAGGGACTATTTCACAAGTCTGAATAGAGAAGGAACCAAAGCTGTGGATGTAAAGTAGGCAAACAGCTTTTTGTGGTCAGCGAGTGAGTGACTGGTGCAGGGCAGAAAATGGATAGTGAGCATCTGAAAGAGGGATTGTAATAGGGGTTCTGGAACTGGACACAGTACTCCAAGTGGGGTCTCACCAGGGCAGTATAGAGGGGGAGAATGACCTCTCTTGACCTGCTGGGCACACTTCTCTTGATGCAGTCCAGGACCCAGTCGGCTCTCATGGTGGCTCTTACTGAGCTTCTCATCCACCAGCACCCTCAAGTCCTTTTCTTCAGGGCTGCTCTCAAGCCAGTCACTCCCCGGCCTGTATTGGTGTCTGGGGTTGTTCCAGCCCAGATGCTCTTCCAAGAAGTGGGGAATGAAGGCCTCAAACACACTTGCTTTCTGTAATGCATTGAATCTGTGATGGAGGAAGTAAAACTGGAGTGTCTGCAGCAAAGGAAGCCCTGGTCTTTAGGAGGGAGAGCTACACAGCAGAAGATGGAAGTGCTGGCTGCAACCCTAGGAAGTGTCCAGTTGGAAATACAGGACACAGTGGCAAAGTAGTGCTTTGTGCTTTGAGGAACACAGACCAACTTGCACACAGCTGTGCTTGATCGAGCTGATGGCTCAATGTCCTGATAAAGGCAGCTTTTGGTTTTAATCTTGGAAATAATAACAGCATGTTGCATGATTCATAATTGACCGCTAGGGAACCTGAAAGTATGGGCTTGTGATCTGCTTCAGCTAGCTGCTTCGACTGCCATGGTGGGTAACTAGTTCAGAAATTGACTTTGAGGCAGGTGAGAAGGAGGGGAGCCTAGTGATGGGAGATCCAGATTCACAGAGCCTGGATTTAAATTTTTTTTTTTTTTTTATAGTCATCCAGACAGCACAGCAGTAGTTAATGTTCACATTGAGCATATGAACCCTGTTTTTTTGTGGTTTAAAAAGGACATTGTCAAGTATTTATTTATTGCTTTTAATTTCTTGCTTGCTCCTTGCTATATACTCCAGAGGGTCTTGAATTGCATTTCCCCTCCCAACATTTCTGTTTGATTTCACAAAAGAAAGTGGGGATTTTTTTCTTTTTCCTCCCTTTTCTCTTCTTCTTCACCATTCCAGTAGCTGAAGGGGGCCTACAGGAAGGCTGGGGAGGGACTGTTCACAAGGTCTTGTAATGACAGGACGAGGGGGAATGGGTTCAAACTGGCAGAGAGGAGATTTAGATGGGATATTAGGAGAAAGTTCTTCACAGTGAGGGTGGTGAGGCACTGGCACAGGTTACCCAGGGAGGTTGTGGCTGCTCCCTCCCTGGATGAGGCCAGGCTGAATGAGGTCTTGAGCAACCTCATCTAGTGGGAGATGTCCCTGCCTGTGGCGGGGGGTTGGAACTGGATGATCTTTGAGGTCTCTTCCAACCTAGACCATTTTGTGAGGCCTTGAGCGACCTGTTCTAATGGGAGGTGTCCCTGCCTGTGGCGGAGGGTTGGAACTGGATGATCTTTGAGGTCTCTTCCAACCTAAACCATTCTGTGATTGTATGATTTTTTTTTTTTTTTTTTTTTTGTGTGAAGTCTCAGGTATAGCTTCTGTAGGCAATTTAACTACTTCATTGTTCAGCCCCTGAGGTAGCTTCATAGGGAATAGGTTGTGACTAACTGTAGGAAAATCGTGACTAACTGTAAGGAACTACTGGCCTGTCAGCCTCACCTCTGTGATAGGAAGGATCATGGAACAGATCCTCCTAGAAGTTCTTATAAGGCATGTGAAGTTCAAGGAGGTCATTTGAGTGGACCAGTGTAGCTTTACTGAGGGCAAGTCCTGCCTGACCAGCCTGGTGGCAGGGGGGTTGGAACTAGATGATCTTTGTGGTCCCTTCCAACCCTGACTGATTCTATGATCCTTCTCTGTAAGTTGGAGAGGTATGGGTTTGATGGACTGAATGTTTGGTGGATAAGGAACTGGCTGGATGGTTGTGTCCAGAGGATAGTGGTTAATGATGTGATGTCCAGATGGAGATGGCTGACAAGTGGTGTCTTTCAGGGGTCTGTACAAGAGCCAGTGCTCTTCAATATCTTCATCAGTGATATAGGCAGTGGGATCGAAATCACCCTTAGCAAGCAGGCAGATGACACTAAGCTGAGTCATGCAGTCAATATGCCAGAGATGGGATGTCATTGAGAAGGGACTTGGACAAGCTGGAGAAGCAATCCCAGGTGAACAGATCCAAGTGCAAGGTCCTGCACCTAGGCTGGGACAATCCTCATTATCAAAAAGGGCTGGGGGATGATGTAGTAGAGAGCAGCCCTGCAGAAAAGGACTTGGGGCTGATGGATGGAAAGCTGGACATGAGGCAGCAATGTGCACTTGCAGCCAAGAATGCAAATCATACCCTGGGCTGCATCAAAAGAAGTGTGACCAACAGATCAAGAGATGTGGTTCTGATCCTCTGCTCTGGCAAGACCTCATCTGCAGTAGTGTGTCCAGCTCTGGGGTCTGCAACACAAGAAGGACCTGATGGAGGAAGTCCAGAGGAGGGCCATAGAAATGATCAGAGAGCTTGAACACCTTTTCTACAAAGACAGGCTGAGAGAGTTGGGGTTGTTCAGCTTAGAGAAGACACTGGGGAGACTGTATAGTGGCTTTCCAGTACCTGAAGCAGGCCTAAGAGAAAGCTGGAGATAATATAGCAATAGGACAAGGGACAGTAGCTTTGTACTAGAGAAGGGTAGATTTAGACTGGGCGTTAGAAGAAGATTTATACTGTAAAGGTAGTGGAACGCTGGAACAAGTTGCTCTCTGCAGTGGTGAAGGCCCTTGAGACATTCCAGTCAGGCTCTGAGCCTAGCTGGGGATGTTCTTGCTTACAGCAGTGGGGATGGACTAGACAACCCTTCCACCCCAGTGCATTCTATGACTAGAATGCTTTCTTTTCAAAACGAAGATGTGCAGAAGCTCTTTGTTATCTTTGACAACATCAGTGCATCAAGTTCTGTGTATCTCATATAAGATGGACTGTAGGTGAAAGAAAACAATGTGAACTGAAGTTGTGTATTTAGCAAAACCATGCCTTATGTGATCTAAATAAGCAAGTGCTGTGTGGTGAAGAGAACTTAAAAAGGCAGACTCTCCCTTGCTTTGTGATTTTCATCAGTTATCAAACACTTCAGTCCACGCTGTGAACTAGCAGCTTGCTTCTTTCTTGTTAGAGAGATGAGCTTAGGTTATAGAAATGTAAATGGAGCAATCAGAACTTGCATCTTTGCTTTTCCTACTTCTGCAGCTTCTGTAATGGAACGAAAAAGAAATAAATCACTTTAAAAAGCAGCCCAGTTCTTTGCTTTTCTGAAAGCTGGCTTCTGGCAAAAGCTAATTTCTTTTCATCAATTTGTAAGTCCCTGACAGGAGTGAAGGTAGGAGTGAGCAATGAGACTGGTGAGGGGGCTGGAGGGCAAGTCTGATGAGGAGAGGCTGAGGAAGCTGGGGGTGTTCAGCCTGGAGAAGAGGAGACTTGTAGAGAGTGCTAAGGTCCCCTCTAACTACCTAAAAGGAGGTTGTAGTCAGGTAGGAGTCAGACCCTTCTCCCAGGTTAACTTGTGATGGGACAAGAGGACGTGGTCTGAAGCTGTGCCAGGGGAAGTTTAGGTTGGATATTAGGAAGCATATCCTTATGGAAAGGATGATTAGGCACTGGAATGGACTGTCCAGGGAGGTGGTGGAATCTCCATCCCCAGAAGTCTTTAAGAAAAGATTGAATGTGGCACTTGGTAGCATGGTTTAGCTGATGTGTGGTGTTAGGTTATAGGCTGGACTTGATGATCTCACAGATCTTTTCCAGCCTCAATGATTCTGTGCAGAGGGAACTGCAGGAAGGAATTGTTATCTGTGGTGGTGCTAATGGGTGCTGTTACCATTCTAGATGGTGGGAGCTGCCAGAATGAGCACATGAAGCAGTGGTTTGAGTATTTTTTTCCCCCATAGTCCAAAGAGAGGTAAAATACCTCAAGATGGAAAGGAGAAAACGAGACCTAGAATCAACTGCAAGCACGTTCAGTGAGGGAAAGAAAGAATGACATTTAGCACTAACAGCCCTCTAACCTTTATGGATTTCTTCTCTAGGCCTGGCACTGGACATGCAGACAGGACATGGCTGTAGAAGCTGAGTCAGGATGGAGCTACTTGGTGCCTGCTGGTCTCTGGGGCTTTCAGTCTATCTCCTTTAGCAGTAGCTTGACTTAAATTTTGTTTGCAATTGAATTTCTTTGGAGAAAAGGAAAAGAAGACCTATGCACAACACAAAGACTTCTTGTTGCAAATAGACAACACTGTGAAGGGCAGAGCAGAGATGTGGTCATGGTAACAATATCTCCTTTCTCTTTAGCAGGGGCAAAGATGCAGATTGATATCCTGTTCTTTAGCACACAGAGGTAAGACTGAGGCCAGCCTTGTGTGCACGTCTAATTAAGTAATGGTGGCACATGACAAACCTAGTTCCTTATTGATAGGAAGAAAGGGTTTGGTCTTTTGAAACTTCATTAAACTCACTCTGGTAATTAAGTACTCTGCAAAGCAAACTCTCTGCAGTGCAGTCTGCTGGGCTGGTTCCAATTAGACACACTGCTCAGATGTACCTTATTGACTAATCTAGGCTGGGCATCAGGCTGCTTCAGGGAGATGGCTTGGAGAGAACAAGCTTCTCTTTTTGGGAGGGAACCAGGTCATTTGTTTTTAAGGGAGTGATGAATCTGGTGATGAGATTTTTGCTTCCTATCTTACCAGGAGACTGAGGCCAAGAAATTTTTCACAGTGCTATGAGTGACCATGAGTGACTGTGACTTTGGTCATATGGGACCAACCTAAGAAATATGTATACAGTTCTGAACACCCCAGCACAAAAAGGACATTGAGCTGCTATACCAAGTCCAGAGGAGGGCCACAAAGATGATCAGAGGGCTGGAGCACCTCTGCTACGAGGACAGGATGGGAGAGTTGGGGCTCTGCAGCCAGGAGAAGAGAAGGCTTTGAGGAGACCTTGTAGTGGCCTTCCAGTATCTGAAGGGGACCTACAGGAGGGCTGGGGAGGGTCTGTTTACAAAGTCTTGTAATGACAGGATGAGGGGGAATGGGTTTAAACTGGCAGAGGGTGGATTTAACCAGGATGTTAGGAGGAAGTTCTTTCCAGTGAGGGTGGTGAGACACTGGCGCAGGTTGCCCAGGGAGGTTGTGGCTGCTCCCTCCCTCCCTGGAGGTGTTCAAGGCCAGGTTGGATGAGGTCTTGAGCGACCTGATCTAGTGGGAGGTGTCCCTGCCTATGGCAGGGGGTTGGAACTGGATGATCTTTGAGGTCCCTTCCAACCTAAACCATTCTATGATTCTATCTAACTTAGCATCCTAGCTCCAGGGTTGGTAGATAAGTAGGAGAAAAGTGAAAGGAGTGAGATGGATTAGATTCTTTAGTGGACATTTGGCCATCCCTCTATTTTAATTTTTTTTTCCCCATTCCTGGTGAAAAGACCTGTAACATGGATAGTGAAAACAAGTGTAGTCTAGGGAAGGAATGGGTAATAGATAGACAGGAAGGGCTGAGATAAAACCAGAGGGTGTTAAATCCAACTACCCTGGTTCTCAGATGCCTTTTCCATGCGTATCAATTGAAGTTTGCTTTAGAACTACCTTTAGCATAGTTTGTCTGTAGTAGAATTCTTAACTGAAGATGATCCCTCAGTGGACACACTTTTCCAGTTGTGCCCTTGAGTCTCTTTTGCTGTGAAAATCTGCGAGCTCTGCAGAGCTAAAATAGCTGTGGGAAGAAGATGGATTCTGTCCACCTCATCTCTCAGCAGCAGCGTTGTCAGTCATGTGCATTTCTACTGCTGAACCCTTTATTGCAGGTGTGGATGGGGGAATGCAGCTTTCTGGCCAGCGAGGATACACAGCTTGTGCCCTCTCCTGGGTGCAGAGATGTGCTCTGCCAACACTGGCAAGAGCATCCCCTGCCACCTTTTAGTGACTCATCGTTTGGAGAGTACAAGGCATCAAAATGGTGACACTAGTGGGGGAGCTAATGAATAGAAGTGTGCAGTCCCATGCCTTGTGACAGTACCACATGCATCTGGGTGATAATACACACTGCAGGGAGGCTTCTTCTTTATCCCAAAAGTGTCATGCTTTAGATCTATATGTAATGCTGTAACATGGCAGTGAGGAAGGTTTTTGTGGCTTTCTGGGACTGTGCTGCACCAGTGCATAGCCCATGTGGGATGTGGACTCTATGCTCTGCTCTGGGAGTCAGAAGCTTGGGAGTCTGTAGAGATGAGGTGTTTGGTTTGTTCTCGGCAATCAGGAAGACAGTGGAAATTTGGGCACCGAATATCCACAGAGTTGAATTAACTCCATTGAAGGGCAAAACAGAGGGACAGTTCTCTGTCAACTTAGAAGCTACTGAGGTTCTCTCTCTCTCTCTCGGCCTGTTGTTTATATGGAGGCTGGTCCAAGCAAGGCCCTTCTCTGTGACTGGCCACTATCACTGGGTAGCCATAACCTTCCTTTCAGAGCCTTCAGTCAAAATTCAGCAGCCTTTGGCCAATAGACTACCCTTGAAACTGCTAGTAATGCAGGGTGTTTTGTCCATGTGGTCATTTTTTGCAAAGACCATACTTATAGCTTATTCTGGCATCTTCCCCTGTGACTTTTTGTAACTATGACAAGAACGAGCAGTACCTTGATTTCCTCTGTGAAGCTAACGGGGTGGGGGAGGCAACCCACTATTAAAGCATACATGTTAAGAGACACTGACTCCCAGTCTTAACAATGCCATGTAACAGCCTCACTGATCCGTGCCAAAGGCTTGTCTAACCTTGCATCCATAGTAATAGGATAGATGCATGTGCTGAGATCAGGTTTATAAACTGCACAGGATAAGAAGCTGTGAATGCTGCCAGATACCGGTGGGAACTGGGATGAAATATGTTGGCAGCCTGGTATAAAGAAGGTGAGTAGGCAACAGTGTGGGTGTAAATGTTGTGTGTGGAGATGGCTGTGAGGGTGTAGGAGTTAGTAGGGTGGAAGGAGGTGAGGGGAGACAGAGACCAAAAGGTCCCATTTCCTGTTACTATGGGCTAAGAAAGAACCTGTGGTTCGTTATGGAAAGTGTGGAAAATTGGCAAATCATACAGTTGTTTCAGTTGGGAAGAGCTTTAAAATCAAGTCCAACCATTGTCCAAACTGAGTGAAGCCATCAGCCACCTGGCAAAGCTCACATTTGTTTACTCTACTGGGATGATGGGTTCCAAAAACTTAACTCCTCCCCTGGGGCTGTTCAGTTTGGAGAAGAGGAGGCTCCCAGGTGACCTTATTGTGGCCTTCCAGTATCTGAAGGGGGCTACAAGAAAGCTGGGGAGGGACTTTTTAGGCTATCAGGTAGTGACAGGAGTAGGGGCAATGGAGCAAAGCTGGAGGTGGGGAAATTCAAATTGGATGTGAGGAGGAAGTAGTTCAGGGGGCTGCCCAGGAAGGTGGTTCAGGCCACTTCCCTGGAGGTGTTTAAGGCCAGGCTTGATGAAGCTGTGGCCAGGCTGATCTAGGGTAGGGTGTCCCTGGGCACGGCAGGGGGGTTGGAACTAGATGATCCTTGTGGTCACTTCCAACCCTGACTGATTCTATGATTCTAAATAACCAGGGCTCTGTATTTACAGCCAGCTGGCTGCAGTTTCTATCACCTCATTTACAAGCTGTCAGGATCTGCCAAACTTTGGAACATCACCAGAGGCCTAAAGGTCTTACTTTAGTGGGCTGCCTGGTGGTCCTGGGACAGTTTGACTATTTCATCTCAAATCTTGCTGGTTCTTTGTCAAACACAGTTTTATTTAGAAATGAGCTCCCTTCTCTGCTTTTGTTTTAGGATTAAAAAAAATAATAATTTTTGGGAGACTTTTTTCTAATTCAGAATTTGAATAGTTTTAGCTGTATGTGTGTGTATACATATATATGTAAGGATATATTTTGTACATGTTGCGTGTTATCTGTTTCAGAGTATGATTTTCTTATCCTTTGACTTCAAGGAATGTCTGGATAGGGAGAGCAAGTGGGAGGGACAGAACTGTGAGGCATATTTGGCTTTAAATCACTGATTAAAATTTTTGTTTTAAGAGATTTTTCCTGTCTTAAGTTATGTTGATGGAAAAGTCATTGAAATAATTTACTCTGAGAAGTCTGACTCTGGGGACAAATCTCTGGAGTGTATCTGAGCTTTCTGTCTATTGAATTCTCCTTGCTGAATATTGATACTGCTGTCTGGGTTAGAGAGAGAGATTTGAGCTTATGAGTTACATTAGTTCTTTATTACATCTTCTTAGTTGGAGCTGTACTTAATTTGTTTCTGAACCAGCTGAAGGACCTGAGTTTGAGTTGTAAAGCCATGACAGCACTTAGAGAAACAGGTTTTTCACTAGTAACAGGTTGTTAGAACCAAAATGTCCAAAATAGGAAGCTGACATCATTTGCTCTGATACTGAGGGCAAAGTAATGCCTGGAAAGGGCTGCAGTTCTACTGATGTTCAACATCTCCTAGAGATTAGTGATACATCCTGAGTGACTCAGAGTGCAGCAGTAGTTGACCCACAGTAGCAGGATGTAGTAATCAGCTTGGCAAGACTTGCTTCCCGATGGAAGCCAGGCTTATAGATACTTGACTTCACTTGAGGGCTGGTCCAGTCTCTTCCTCTTGTCAGGTGTTTTTGTATTTTAAAAATCCTGCATGGGGACTGCAAATGATTTCTCATATTTTTGTCTGTGTGTGCACGCAGGCAAGGAAGTAACTTACCTTGCCATCACTGCTGTGGGTGATTGCTTTTCCTATTTAGTGCTCTGTTGCCAGACTAAGCACTTTCCATAAACCTAATGGCCAGTCCTGTCTTGCTGTCAGTGTCTGCTTACCAGCCTCATTCAAGCATCTCCATAGCTGTATGTAATCCTCAGCGCAGGTAAGGGGATATCTTTGCTGGTGTTGAATGCTTGAGCAAGTCTGTTCCCTTTTGCAAAGCTAACCCCTGTCAATAATTTATAAGCACTAGGAAGATCTCATCTAGCAAATGATGTATAAATCTTGTCAGCCATGTTCAAGGAGGAAGAATTGAAAATGGAACAAGACAAGCAGAGATGGGCTACTAAGAGGACTGGGGAAAAGAGATCCCCTCTCATGAGAGGAAGCTAAAAGCTTGTAAAACTGGTGGAAAAGATGACAGAGATGGGAAGTGCCTGTTCTCTGTAAATGCATTAAGGTCAGGAATACCGGGAAGGGAGAAGAGCTATTGAAAACAGAGGGCAGTGTTGGTTCAGGAACAATCAGCTGTTAAGTGTTACTGAATGAGCTGAAGTTAAAATGGAAAAAAGGCTTCTGTGCAAAGCAGTGTCATGGCCCTCTCCGAGGTACCATGAAGGAAATGGAGGATTTTATTAATGGGAGGTAGTTGCGGATGATGCTTTTGGAAGGCTTTGACTCACAGGAGGTCCCTGGCGTTTGTGTGTTCCTAGACAAAGGCTGTGTCATGCTTTTGGGCACTGTATTTTTCAGGGGAGAATTTAAATGGCAGTGGCACAGTCCTCTAAGAATTTTCATCTGATCAAACTGTGGCGGTGAGCAGGTGTAACTCTTGTGTGTAAACAAACAGCTGCTGCTGTTCTGCACTTCGCAACAGAGGATATTTTAACCTGTGGAAGGTGCAAGTGATGCTTTTCAATAATTCTGCATATCAACCTTGACTTTTCATGGTGTTTTGGGGTGAACAGCATTCCCAGAAACATAGGGAACAGGTGCCTGCTTCAGGAGATGGTGATGAAGATTCAAATAGCATAGTTGGTAGCATAAAACTGTCTTTCCTTCTGAACAGAGTGGTAATTGGAAAAACTTTCTTGGACACCTAGAAGGTGATCTGGGGCATTTGCATTATTAGCCCACCTCTCATTTGTCTTTTGAGGAATAGGCCACAGCATTTGCACCGACTCTGGACAGGAGCCCAGGTATTCTTTTCCTCTATTCTTTGCAAAGAGCAGGTGGAAGGTGACAAGTAAATGATGACATTATTACGCCTGCACTTTAATAGTTTCCAAGGAACTTGCAAGTAAGCGAAAGCAACGCATGAAATATTCATGGTTTGTCTTCGCTCTCATGTAAAAAAGGTTGAAAGCTTCCAGAGCTGGAGTTCAGGCTACATGAAGCATATGGAAATAGTGCCTGCAGCTTTGCCTGAAGGGCTAACACTGACCTTTCTAGAGTGATAAATTATTTTTTTTTTTCCTTTTATCTCAATGGAAAAAGGAAGTCTTGTTTCCACAGCCAGGATCCACTCCCTTTGTCTGAAGACTTCCCTCTAGATCTCTAAGGTCCCTCCTCTACAGCCACCTCTCTTGTTTAAAGGCAAAATAAGGCTTTGAAGGAAAATATTTCCATTATGTCTACTTCCTAACACCCCCTGATACCCCTCCCCTGGTTTCTAGAAGGACCACAACTAGAAGAGTTTCTCTGTAAATAAACAGAAGGAAATGGACGTTGTGACAGCAGAACTTCTACAGCTGGTTATACCCAAGAGGAGATTGTAGCTTTTGATGGCAGGATGTCAGAGGTTGGAAGGGACCCAAAGAGATTGAGTCCAACCCTCCTGCCAGAGCAGGACCATACAATCTAGTACAGATCAGAGGAATGCATCCAGACAGGTCTTGAAAGTCTCCAGAGAAGGAGACTCCGCAACCTCTCTGGGAGCCTGTTCCATGCTCTCTGACCCTTACAGTAAAGAAGTTCCCCTTTCTGTTGAGGTGGAACCTCCTGTGCGGCAACTTACACCCATTGCTCCTTGTCCTATCACAGGGAGCAAGTGAGAAGAGCCTCTCCCCCCACTCCTGACTCCCAGCCCTCAGATATTTATAAACATTTATTAAATCCCCTCTCAGTCTTCTCTTCTCCAGACTAAAAAAGCCCCAGGTCCATAGATCTATAAGCAGGGGAAATGCTCAGCTTGCTTCAGAGGTGTAGTACTTATTTTTCCCAAGGGCCATTCTTCATTCTTACAGGGGTCTCTGGTAACTCAAAATGCAACAAAAGTGCCTGTGTTACCTCCCTGCTGTTTTCCCTTCAGGCCTTTCTCTGTTCCAACCCTTGATTGGCATTAATTCAAGATCCTACTGTTCCTAGTCATCTGTAATTGACTGCCTAAATGTGAAGAGCAGGCATGTAGGATCATGTGGCTCTGACAGTGGGCCCTTGTCTCTGGAGGTGCCCTGTGTCCTGCTGCTCCTCACTGCTACTGCTGCCTTGGATAGAAAGAGAGGTTGGTGCCCCAGGCTGGAGCAGTTCATTCTTGCAGGTTTTCCCATATGTAAACCCCTGCAGGGATGTGGTGATTGAATACATAGCTGGAATCTCGGCACTGTGGCCAGAGTGCTCTCAGTGGTGAGTTAAATAAAGGTGCACCCTTCCCTGGCTTTTTGTCACTGCTGATGATATCCAAAATGCAAGAAAGCCAGTGAGAGTTACAGGTCTATGATGCTACTTTCTCTCCAAGGGACTGAAAAACTGGTCAGGACTTTACCAGGTAGCTGGAGGCAGATAGCCTCTAGTAGCAGGGTTCAGTACAAGACTGTTCTTGAGCTGGTTAGATGGGCCTAGAAATGAGAGGCAGCATTCATCTTGCTATTCAAGGGGGCAGGTAGTATTTGGTGACCAAGTGCTGAAGGAATTGGAATGGGTTGTGTGCTCATCCTTTGAACCACTTTCTGTGAGAAATGATCACCTACTGTGTCATTGGAATGGTGATGATGCATAGCTCTGCTCATCTGAAGCAGTGCTTGCAGCAGGCAGCTACACATGCTTCTTTAACCTCCTACAGAAGTAGCAAACTAATAGGTTTATGACTCATTTTCTGCCTGAAAAATGGGCAGAGCACAGAACAAATCTTGGTAATGATCCTGAGAGCCTGCCTTGACTTGCCTTGACAAGTGCAGGGCCCTCCATCTGGGGAAGGAATAACAACAGGCACCAGTAGAGGCTGAGGTTGCCTTCCTGGAAAGCACCACAGTGGAGAAAGACCTTGGAGTTCTGGTTCTCCATGGGCCAGCAATGTGCCTTTGTGGCCAAGAAGTCCAATGGCATCCTGGGGTGCATCAAGAAAAGTTGTGTCCAGCAGGTCTAGTGAGAGCCTGCTTTGACTTGGGTTAGAGGAATTATAATAACCACATGAAGTTGAGTAAGGACAAGTGCAGGGTCCTGCATCTGGGAAGGAATAACAACAGGCACTAGTACAGCTTGAGGTTGCCCACCTAGAAAGCAGTGGGGTTAAGAATGAATTTGGAGTTCTGGTTCTCCATGGGCCAGCATTGTGCCTTTGTGGCCAAGAGGGCCAAAGGCAACCTGGGGTCCATCAAGAAAAGCTGTGTCCAGCAGGTCTAAGGAGGTTAATCTCCCCTTCTATTCAGCTCTAGTGAGACCACACCTGGAATATTGTATCCAATCTTGGGCTCTCCAGTTGAAGAGAGAGAGGGACCTGTTGGAAAAAGTCCAACAGAGAGCCATGAGGATGACTGGGGGACTTGAGCATCTCCCCTATAGAGAGAGACTGAAAAACCTGGGGTTGTTTAGTCTAGAGAAGAGTAAGAGGAGATCTCATCAATGTGTATAAATATCTGAGGGGTGGGTGTCAAGTGACTCGGGCCAATCTCTTTTTGGTGGTCCACAGCAATAAGACAAGGAGCAATGGCTACAAACTGGAACATAGAAGGTTTCACCTCAACATGAGGAGAAAATTCTTTACAGTGAGGGTGACAGAGCACTGGAACAGGCTGCCCAGAGAGGTTGTGGAGTCTCCTTTGCAGACTTTCCAAACCTGCCTGGATGCATTCCTTTGCAGACTACCCTAGGTGATCCTGCCTTGGCAGGGCGATTAGACTTGCTCTCTGGAGATCTCTTCCTCTAATATTCTGTGATTCTGTGAATTGCCAGCACCATCTTGCAGGAGAGAGGGTCCCTTTTACAGGATGTCAGGGAAACAGAGCAGAACTTTGGGGATCATGTAATTAATTGGGCAGTTGGCACCAATGGCCTATTGTTTAACCAGTATTAGCCTCCAACCGTGACTGACTGTAGTGGCTAAAAGCATGGTTGCAGAGATATTAATACTGTTTATAGCAAACACATTTGTTTTCAGAAAGCTGAGTTCTCAAGCCAGGCAGATCTGCGCCTGCTGCTGAAGCTTGGATTTCTCCTACGTATTCTCCTATATATTTTAACTTGCGCAGCCTGTCATTAGTTGTTAGTTAGTTTGAAGACTTTAACACCAAATTGCACTTCTTCAGATAATGCCAAGAGAAAAGGCTGACTGTCCAGTTCTTGCTGCCTCCCTCTCTTGGCATTAGTAATGCTTTCTAAATGATTGAATCACCCACCTAACTTTTTTCGTGCTCATAGAAATAATAATAGAGAAGGTACAGGATTTGGAGGTGAAACTAAGAATGGAGTCAGAACAGAATCGACAGAAGAAGAGCAGGTGGTCAGACTAATATGAGAGGGAAGCGAGGAGAGAGAGGCAACGATGCAGAAACACAGTATCTATGAAACTTAGAATCATAGAATCAGTCAGGGTTGGAAGGGACCACAAGGATCATCTAGTTCCAACCTCCATGCCATGGGCAGGGACACCCTACACTAAAGCAGACAGCTAACAGCCTTATCCAGCCTGGCCTTAAACACCTCCAGGGAAGTGGCCCCAACCACCTCTCTGGGCAACCCATTCCAGACTCTCACTGCTCTCATGGTGAAGAACTTCCTCGTCACATCCAATCTGAATCTCCCCTCCTCCAGCTTTGCTCCAGTCCCCCTAGTCCTGTCACTACCTGATAGCCTAAGGAGTCCCTCCCCAGCTTTTCTATAGGCCCCCTTCAGATACTGGAAGGCCACAAGAAGGTCACCTTCGAGCCTCCTTTTCTCCAGATTGAACAGGCCCAACTCTTTCAGTCTGTGCTCATAGCAGAGGTGCTGCATCCCTCTGATCATCCTCGTGGTCCTTCTCTGGACATGCTCCAGCATGTCCACATCCCTCTTGTAATAGCGGCTCCAAAATTGGATGTGGTACTCCAGTGTAAGATCTTTCCCTGTGTAAGATCCAGGGAGCAGTGATGGCAACTAAGGTGCTACTGCTGGATACACCAAGGAAATAATCACATCCAGGAGCTGCAGAGGTTTGCAGATATTCATCAGCACTTCAGCTGTCAGCACTTCTGGCATTTTATAATCCCACCTCCCTTATTAATCTCTGCTGCAACTGATTGATTTTTTTGGGGTTTTTTTGTCTTCTTGTGTGCATACTCTATGGGAATGCTCCATCACGCCTGCCCTGTCATCCAGTGCTGCACAAGGCTGGAGGTGACATTTGCAAAGTGTCAGCAATCCAGCAGCTTGGAAAGGCCAGCCTGCTCTGCTGAGAGTGGAACTCAGCACCTAAATGCTACTATTATAGTCTGCCCAGGAAGCCTGGCCTCAGAAGTGGTTCTTGAGATAAACCCAGAGAGAGGAACCAATCTACTGAGTGTTTGTAACAGGTGGAAGCTGAAGCAAAGAGAAACCAACAATGTTATGAATAATGTGGGTCAACAGAAGGCAGTTTCTAAATGGCAATTTTTTTCTTCACGGGTAGCACAGAGAATGCTTTCAGTGAGAACTGCTGAATTTTAGAGCTGCTGTAGGCTAAGAATGTATAGGTGCAGATACATTTTCAGTCCTTTCTCTTGAGAACTGTTATCACAGAATGGGAGGAGAGCTAGGCTCTATCCTTAGGACAGCCTCAGCCCAAACCAGTCCTCAGAAGAGGTGCTGCTTGGACATGCTTCCGGTTCAAGAAGCTAGTCTTCCAGTAAAAGAAACCTCTTTGGTGTTTAATCCTCCTAGGTGATTTAGTTTTGGTCTTTGTATAAAGGACCATTGTCACAGAATAGAATCATAGATTGGTTTGGATTGGAAGAGACCTCCAAAGGTCATGCAGTCCAACCCCCCTGCAGTCAGCAGGAACACCCTTCACTAGATGAGGACCGAATAGCAGTGCTCTTGGTACTGCAGTGCTGATTGTACTGTGAGCTCTTCCACTTGCTTATTTCTGTCTATATTTACTTATCACTGCAGGTAGGAACTTCAAGAGAACTTTTAGGAACACTTTTTCTGTGGCAGCTAATACTGAAGACTAGTTATCCTTTTCTTCCATCCCTTTTTGTATACATCTAAATATGTTTCCAGGGGCAGGATGGATTTGTCATTAAACAAAGGAAACAATCTTAAATCAGACTCATGCTCTGATATTTTGTAAGAGAAGTTTTTTTTTTTCCATTTGCTTTGCATAACTAAAAATACTCTGCTTTGTTACTGACTTGCAGCAGTGTCTCAGCTGTGAATGCATGGCAATTTTTGTGTAAACACTATCAGGTTGATTGTGGTGAAGATGAGAGAGGAGGGCAGGTTGTGCAGTGTGGGAGTGTGGTTGTTTTAATGACAGAGAGCATACAGGATCAGGGAGTCTTTGTTAATGTGAAAGCAATCTCATGCAGCTATTTTTTGTAGTCAGTTGCAACAGTTGGCTTGACCTCAGCTTTCTTTTTTCCTCCATATTTCCAAACTTTGTTTCTGGCATTGTTAGAAGGAAAACCCACACAAATATCTGAAGGCTGGGAGCCAAGAGGAAGGTGACAAACTCTTAGTTGCACCCTGTGATAGGACAAGGGACAATGGGTATAAATTGCAGCACAGGAAGTTCCATCTCAACGTGAGGAAGAACTTCTTTACTGTAAGGGTCACAGAGCACTGGAACAGGCTGCCCAGAGAGGCTGTGGAGTCTCCTTCCCTGGAGACTTTCCAGCCCTGTCTGGATGTGTTCCTGTGTGACTTGCAATAGATTCTATGGCCCTGCTCTGGCATGGGTTTGGACTTGATAATCTCTGGAGGTCCCTTCCAATCCCTAACATCCTGTGATCCTGTCATTGGTGACTTGTTTAGGGTAATACAGAGTTTAGGCTGAAACTGAAATCTGGTCTTTCAAAAATAGAGGTCTGCATGACCTTCATTGTTGTCTTCATGTCTACACTTGCTTGAAATTAACCGCCAATGGCTCTATTACCAAAGTAGTAGTAAAAATATTGCAGCCTGGCTTCTGCCTTGTGCTTTATATCTGTCTACAGGTATCCAAAGCCAGCTGTTATACTCTGTGACAGAAAGATTAAGTGTTTTGCTGGTAAATCGGAAGTGGGGTAAATTGCCAGATTTCCTGACCAGAGACAGAAAAGAGCATCGGGGGGTGTGATGTGTTGAGGTCTGCTCAATTTCCTCCAAACTCTCCCATATATAAACACCTCTGATGTTGTCTTAGAATTTTTTCCAAGGTTGTGTGTTTTGTCCCCGTGTAAACTGTGTCAGTACTTCACCAGCTCTGTGTATGGTGACGTTTTCATCATGTCTGTCTTAAGGAATTTGACATTGGCCCTTCTACCTTGATTACTGCTTTAAGCTTGAAGAGACAACAGGAAGGGCATTCGTGGGCTTGTTTTATCTATGTTGCCACCTCTCTGTGTCTTAAAAAAGACTTTTCCCAACAACATAGGTTGTCAATAATTAATATGATACTAGGACAGCAGAATGTCCCTCCTTATAGAGAGGTGATAATCCATGACATCTGTCTAGTGTAGTCTAAGCCAACTGAGTCTCCTGTTTGTGCCCATGAATTAGGCTGCACTTGTGTTGGGCTAGTAGTAGTTGTTTGGCTGCCTTGCTGGAATGTTGCAAGGCAGGACCTGTCTTTTGCAGTTTAGCAGTGGCTTGGCCAGTAAAAACTAGAAAAGTGGTATCAGGATGTATCTCTTCTTGAGGTGTGTGGGAGAGGGATTTGTACAGTCCTGGCTGAACTGTTGTGGAGATCAAGGCTAGTAACAGATGAGGACAGAAGATCATAAGTGAAGGAGCATTGACCAAGCTGTATAGAGAGCCAACCCGGAAAACAGCAGAGGGCAACAGACAGCTTCAGGGCAGGGAGAAATGGATGCTCCTTCCCTTGTGTATGTCCTTTGACTACTACTATTAATTTTCTCCTGTACTAAATGATTTACTCAACTACCTTTTAATTTTTTTTTCCTAAAGAACCAATTAATTGCTTAATTTCCCTTTGCCTGGCTCTTCTGTTGCGTTGGGGCACAGCAGGGAGGCTGTGTGGAGGAAATGCCTGCTCTATTGCCTATTTCTAGGGAATTAAGGCCTCCAAAAGCAGCTAATCAGTGTTTTAGCTGTAGTCTTCAGTATTCTCTCAGTGTTAATGTTGATAATAGATAGCTGACCCAATTAAAAAATTATCAAAGCATGTTTGAAGTGCCCTTAGGTAATGCTACATGCATTTGTTGGAGAGTAGCTAGGAAAACAAAAATTTGACCTTCTGCAGAACAAGATCATGTTACAGAGAAGGATAGAGGCAATGGGGAGAGTAGGAAGTAAAAGTTGATGTTAATAAACTGTGATGGAGTTTTGGCTGTACTGGATCATTTTACCTGTTAAATGCAGTATCCTGCTTATGGCACCAAGCAATAAGTGGGTGTTTAGCTTGAGTCATATAATCCTCTATGCTAGTTCTTCAGTGACATCCAGAGGCAAAGAAATGAGTATCTTTCTGACCCTGAAGGCAGTTAATTCGCTTTCTGAAGCATTAGATTTGATTACTGTTATCTTAGCTGCTGCAGTTATTGACAGTAAAATTAACCAGCTCTTTTTAGAGCCTAGACTTGTTCCAAGTATACTGGTAGTTTAATGGGGGTCACCTTTTACTGACATGTGAGGCAGTGGCATCAGAAGTGGGTAGAGGGTTGGATTTCCACTGAGATCTTCATTCAGATGTGATTTCCCTGAGACCCAGGGCAATTTGTGTGTATGCTTGCTGAGCTTATGTGAGAAAAGTGGCTGTCTACATATGATGGAAAACCATCAGACACTGAGTCAGGACTGGTTCTCGTCCTTGGCAAGCTGTGGTACTGTAATAATGACATCTCCACAGGCAGTAAAGTTGCTTTGTGAAATTATGCTCCTCCTGTTTAGCACAGCAGTATGGATATTAAAGTTGAGAAGCTCCTACTTTGAATCTGTGTGTTAAGGTGGGTTTGGGCTAATTACTGTGTAAAAGGGTGCAGAAAAAGCGGTAAAGCAGGAGAACGTGGTAGGAATTAGGAGAGGGAGACTTCCATTTTGAAGTCAGTGGTGCATTTTGATGCTGAAGGTTTATTCTCTCTTGGATATGATATCTAGCATGTTTAGCTTGTGTGTCTTGGCTGTGGTCTTAACACACAGATAGACCTATCTGAACTTCTGTGTGTAACGGCGAACCCTGTGCTTACTGTGTATCTTGTGGCACTTACGTACCATTTGGTATCCTTTTAAACTCCAAAAGGCTGAGGACTGTCTGTTGTTACTTGGCTGCCTTTAATGTCATGTCAGCAGGCATGAAAGGTTCTGTATTTGTTATCACTGGGCTTGAGATAAAACTTCAATATGAATGATTGTTTGTACCATCATTAAGGTGACCTAGACATCTTTGCTCTCTCAAGCCCTTAAGAGTGCCAGAGCTTTGTAGAACTGTACCTCTCCACCTTAGGAGAAGGAGAAACTGGAAACGAAGAGATTCTTGACCTTGCCAGTTGATGGATGAATTTGAACGTAGTTTCAAATTGTTTAGGGAAGGGGTCAGTTTGAGTTTGCTGAATGCTGTGAAGTCTGGGTTGTTGGGGGTGCTTTAGGAGCATACTACTAGTACCAGGTATCAGAAGGACCTGCCTGTCTGCTCAGGATTGCTATGAATGGCAAGTCTGCTCAGTTTGAGTGCTGTTACTTGGAAAGGAACTGAAATACAGTTGATAAAGAGGAAGGGATCAACTTTTTTTATTGGGTTGCAGGACCAGTTTCATTAAGGGCAGATAAAGAAGATTTTCCTCTAAATCCTGGTTTTGCCAATACTTCCTTTGTGCCGTAGTGCAAGGCACTAGGTTCAAATCCTCAAGAGGACTTAGGTGCCTAATGCCAGCTTAACTTCAGTGCCTGTCAAGTGCTCAAAGAGGACTTGGAGTTGTGTGAACCTGCTATCTCAGGATCCAGGAAAGTTGCTGAGTGTAAAGCAGAAGTGGTATGCAATGAAGCTGCAGTTCATTTGTGAAAACACCTTTACTGAACACAATTCCAAAATGAGCTGGTTCCTGCAGGGTGTTGCTGCACTTACTTAAGAAGGCATTTCTTGGACCTGTTTCCCCTTGCAAACAGACAGTGGTCTCCCTGCAGCTCAATTCTCTACCTGTAAAATAGAGATAATGTTATTCACTCTTTTTCTCAGGTTACAAGATCTTTTGGGGGCAGAGTTTGGTTATGTTCTTACAGAAGACATGATAATGCATAGGTTTGATCCCATTTCAGTCTTGAAGCACTATTTCTGTTTGAGCAATTGCTCATAAGGCACAGCCCAGGATTTGTCCTGTGTTGAGCTGCTTAGCTCTGACAACATGAGGAGAAGCAAGTGCTTCAGAACAGTTTCCTTTAACCACTTTCGCTGTGTTCTGGAGCATCTTTCTGCATGCCCTCAGAAAAAAAAAAAAACAAACCCAAAACAAAACCAACCAACCAAAAAAAAAACAGCCTAGGTATTGCAAGAGTCTTTAAACTTGTAGCTTTTTGTGTCATCTTCTCCTTATCAAAAGTGCCGCAGATTGAACTGCCAATACCAGCAAATATTTTTCCTTGCATTAGCTTCTCTAGGGGGATGTCTTACTGGACTCTATTAAAGCTGGCAGCACAGACCGAAGAGCAGCTGAGGTTTGCAAGTCTGGGATTCTAAACTGTCCTCTGTCTTCAGAGGCAGCATTATTGTTTGGGCTATACAACATTAAAATGCAAAGTGAAGATGTAATGCTGCTGGCCAGTTCTGAGCTGCAGCTGATATATTGGCTGTTAGTAGATGCTTACTTTGCTAGCAGAGTACTTGAGGCTGTATCTGTGGCACTGTGCCAAAAGCCTGCAAGCTGTGCATTATTAATGGGCAAAGGTCTTGAGGAGGGAGTGTGTAAATGCCATCTGCTGGCCTCGCTTCTGCAGAGAACTGGGAAACACCCAGCACCTATTTAGCAGCTTGCGGAGTTAGATTCTGGATTCAGAGGATGCTCTGCCTGTAAAACCTTTCCTCTTTTAATAAAAAGAGGGTTTGACAAGCTATGGCATAGAAATAACTCCTTTCACCTCAGTCAGGAGATCTATCACATCTATCACACCTATGCTGGTGGCTGGCACCAGCAAGAGTCAGTGGTGGAAACAGCCACTGTGGATGCATTTGGGAAGGTGAAGGGACTGACAGTTTGGAGATGTGTTGAAAAGGTACTGAGGAATGCGAGATGAAGCCTGTCTAGTCCAAAATCTGGCAACTTGAGCAGTGTTCAGAAGTTATCTTACCCTGTGGGATTCAGATGTGAGTTCAGATCCTGGCTTGGCTGCTGGCTTCAGATGTGACTTTAAGACAGATGTTCAAGGGGAACTTGGTGTTTACAGAGCAGAATGTCAGGTAGAAGTTTCATTCCTCTCAGGCTATATATCCTGTATGCTTCTGAATACTTCAGCTCCTCACTGCTAAAGCAGGAATGAACATTCTTTTTAGGGCAGCTGGAATGCTTGAGGGGGAATTAACAGGATCACAAGATGTTGGAGGGTTGCAAGGAACCCAAGGAGATCATAGAGTCCAACCCTCCTGCCAAGGCAGGACCATAGAATCTAGCTCAGATCACAGAGGAACACATTCAGACAGGCCTTGAAAGTCTCCAGAGAAGGAGACCCCACAACCTCTCTGGGGAGCCTGTTCCAGTGCTCTGTGATCCTTCCAGTAAAGAAGTTCCCCCTTCTGTTGAGGCAGAACCTCTTGTGCTGCAACTTACACTCATAATTCAGATATGATGATAATGGAAAGTAATGAAATATCCAAATTATTGTTCTCAGACATTTCTCTTTCAGTCAGAGTAGAAGAAACTTCATTGTGTCAAATGTTAGACACCGTCTTCCCAGAAGGCAGATGTGGAGCTGCATACACATGTGTAGACAGACCTAGCTTGAGCAGTTACTCATCTGCACAAGTGGGTCTGTTTTCAAGCTAATAAACTCATTATGTCACTAAAGAAGATGATTCTCAGTTATCTTTGCTTCTGGGCTTTGAACGTTTGTCATGTCAGCCGGAGTGGATCAGAGTCGTGGGACATTATATTAGCATTTGGTGCTTTTCACATTGTCATCTCTTTCATGCCATCACTTAATTAAAAAAAGCTTGAAAATGTTTTCTTCTTTTCAACCCCACACATTGTATTACACTTTGCCTATCAACACCTTACCTGTCAGCATCCTTCCATTGAGAAACGTGTGCGGAATCACCTGTGTTGAGCCTCGGCATGAAGTACTTCACGTGGGTGATGAACTCCAGGTGCTAGTGACACTGGGCTGGAGAAGCTGTTTAAATCAGCCCTTAAAGTAACACTTTAGAGCCTTCTAATAAAAGGATGCTTGAGAGGGAGAGGAAATCCCATGCTTGTACCCTTTGCTTTTTGGTGTAGCATTATTTATACAATTTATCTAATGGTTCTACGTTGGAGAAATTGGTGCTACAGAACTCTTGTTTTAAAGGTCTGTTATCCTTGAAGGTTTCAGATACCAGTTTCTTGTGGGGAACTAGTGACTTAGAGAATAGCTTTCTCCACAACAACAAAAGAGCAGGCTTTTTTCCCTTTCCCTGTTGTCTTTCCTCTGAGGAAAGAGGAATTCCAAAGAGGAATTTAGGCTGGCATAATAAATTTAGGTCTATGTTGTGCCTGCTTTGTATAATCCTCTCTCCTTGTGCCTAATGCACTGATGGTGTTTAAAGTGCTCCTTTGGCTTATCCTGAATGTGATTATTATCACTTTTAATTATTGATGAAGTAATTATTATTAGGGAGTAATTTGCTTTGACCTTGTTGTAGTCTCTCTCTCTAAAGTGGCTGACTTTGTGTTCCTTTTGTGTCATGAGGGATAACAGCTTCCCACTTTGAGGTTGGTGACACTAGCTGCAAACAGCCTCATTTGCTGCCTTCAACTACAGGCTTTCCAGGGGCTCTGGAACTGAATTCTCCTCTATGAACTGGAAAGTATCTAAAGACTATACCAAAGCTGTCGCTGAGGGTATCAGACTTGCTCTTTGGACAGAATTTATTGTCCCAGTGAATGGGATAAAGCAGTTGTTGTGGACCAGCAGAAGCATATTTACTGCAGACTGTGGATGCTGAAACATTTTTTTGTTGAGAGGTCATGCAGGGTGGTCTTCAGTGCTGTTCTGCCTCACCTCTGCTGATCCCCTGCCACACTGAATCAGCAGTGCTTTTTTCCCTAGGCACCAGACTCTTGGCTTTACTGTGGTCACTGGAAGACAAAAATGTAAACAATCATAAGCCCTGTGCTATAATAATCCATATATTAAAACCATGCTGGAGACCACTTTAGAGCCTTCATCACAGCAGAATCAAAGCCCTAATTTTCCCTTGGAGCAGAAGTAAACAAGTTCAGACCTCATGAGCATTATATTCCTCTTGGAGAGATGAGCTAATTTCTGTTGTGGCAGAGCAATGAGTGACCCAGTTACAAAGGATGTAAATTTTTCATGTCTCCTAATAGTAGCATATAATGCACAGTTGGGCCACTTATTGGGCTTCCTTTCTGATATTCATAGGACACTTAAAAAAAAAAAAAAAGTGGGCATGGGATGAGAACACATTTCCTTAATTGTGTCTAAATGTGAAAGATGCAACCTTATTCTTAGAAAAGCATGAAAGGAGTCAATGAATGAATGCCCAGGGAGGTTGTGGATGTTCCCTCCCTGGAGGTGTTGAAGGCCAGGTTGGATGAGGCCTTGAGCGACCTGATCTAGTGGGAGGTGTCCCTGCCTATGGCAGGGGGTTGGAACTGGATGATCTTTGAGGTCTCTTCCAACCAAAACTATTCTATGATACTTCCTGTCTTCTACCTGAAGAACCAAGCAGGATCTGCATGGAAGCCATTGTTAAGTTTTGGCAGTCAGTTTTGGACAAGTGACTCTTGTGATGACATTTATCTTCCGCAGTGGTCTTTCCTCAGGCTGGGTGTGCAGAGTCTGTGCTAGCTGGGTTTACTAGAAATAGATGGGTGGAATAAATGAGTGCAATAGGCAGCCACCAAGCTGTGCTGCCTCCTGCTTTTTGTGGGAAGAAGGAATCTGGCTTTAGGTAATATCACCTAACCAAGGATGTTTGAAGTGTGGCATTTTGCAAGAGGAAGCAGTCCCTGCTGATGGCCTTTCTTTGGGTTGAGGTTTTGCTCATAGAGTCTTTTAAGGAAAAGAAACTCTCCTTTTAGTGAGTATTAGCCCCTCTCCTGGTTGCCTGCAGCAGGAACTCTGAAAGATGCAACCTTATTCTTAGACAAGCATAAAAGAAGTAAACTACTTCCTGTCTTCTACCTGAAGAACCAAACAGAATCTGCATGGAAGCTATTGTTGAGTTTTGGAAGTCAGTTTTGGACAAGTGACTCCTGTGATGACATTTATCTTCTGCAGTGGTCTTTCCTCAGGCTGGGTGTGCAGAGGCTGTGCTAGCTGGGTTTACTAGAAATCCATGGGTGTAATAGGCAGCCACCATGCTGTGCTGCCTCCTGCTTTTTGTGGGAAGAAGGAATCTGGCTTTAGGTAATGTCACCTAACCTAGGATGTTTGAAATGTGGTGTAGCATGGCGCTTTGCAAGAGAAAGCAGTCCCTGCTAATGGCCTTTCTTTGGCTTGAGGTTTTGTTCATAGAGACTTTTAAAGAAAAGAAGCTCTCCTTGCAGTGAATATTAGCCCCTCTCCTGGTAGCCTGCAGCAGGAACAGTGACAGAAGAGAGCATTCTCTGTTCTGGCTGCGTATTTTATCGGTTGTCTTGCATCGAAGACAAATCAGGCAGTCTGCTGCCCCCGGCCCTGTTTTAGGGTTGCAGAAAGAAGCATCACTTCCATAGTTACAGTCATATTGGACTTGCAATTCTGTTGGTGATGTTGCAGTACCAATTGCTTGTTACTTCAGGCAGCAAACTTCAGAAGATGGGATGTCACAGATCTCTGGTAGCTAACTGCACCTCTGGTTTTGTTTTGCTCAAGTAGCACTAGTTTATATGAGGTGACAGATGACTGTGTGGGATGCAAGGTTTGCCAAAGCAGCTGTTACATTTATGTGGTGTGTGTGTGAAATCCCAGTATTGCCACCCTTGAGGGTGCTCACTGAAAGGAGATTGGACTAGGTTCAACCTTCAAAGGGTTCTTCCAGCCTGAGCTATTCTATGATTCTATGAGGAGCAAAATGCTGCTCTGGACTCCTAAAACTATTTCCTCATGAGTGGCTCTTGCATTTAGACAGCTCTCCTTGCAGTTGAAACATTTGCTGGGAAAATGTACACTCATCTACCTCTTCTCTGGGCACACAGATCTACTCTTGACCTAGACAAGCATGCTTGGGAACAGCAAGCCTCTTCCATGAAGAGTGAAAATGAACGGTGCAAGAACTGAGTCACCTCATTGTTCAGACAGGGAATTATTGAACTCCACACACATTATTACACATCATTCATCCCAGCAGGTTTTGGCAGGTATGTTAACCTTATTCAAGTTACTGTTTGCTTGTGGAACAGATGGGGGTTAGTCAGCTTCACATAGCAGGATGAAAGGCCTCAAACTTGTGAAACATGAAGGATAATTGAACATTAAGTTAGAGTTCAGGCTGAGTTTTCTCACAAGTAGGGGTAGAAGTAATAAAATATACTTTTATTATTTTAATGACCGTGGCACGGCTTGAATTGCAAAGGTCACTGTGAGATCTAGAGGAAGAAAGAAAATAGTATGGTCAGGGGAACAACTCTTTCCATCTTTGCCATTATCAGTAACCAAGGTTACAGTCGTCTTCCTGAAGGTGCCAAATCATTATAGGACCCGGTAGGTTTGCAGCCTGACTTATCTGTATTAATTTATACATACCTATAATTTTGTTAGAGAGACAGGCTAATGTATGCTCAGAGAGCTGATTTTCAGGGTGATGAGTGTCCACAGTACCATCTGCCAGTGAAGGAAGGGCATCTAATGTATCTAGAGTAGACTTTTCCAATCATGAAGATCTTTCATGCACTCCAGGGTGGTGTCTCTTCTTGCTGTTGTGCAGAAGGATTAGGAACCAGCAGTCTTTCCAGAATGGGCGCATCTTGCTTGTGGTATTATGAACACATGCAACTAGCTGTGGCACTGTCCTGTTTTTGAAGTGCTTAGAGTTCTTTTCTGGCCATACTTTCTCAGCATTTCACGTTCCTTAACATAGAGGATGGAGGTCAACTCCTAGGTCCTTTGCACATATTGAAGTACTAGCAAAAGCAGGAGGGAAAGGCATCTAGCACTGCATGTAGATCCAGGTTCCTTTGTGCCATTCAGGAAGACCTGGGAAACGTTGGTGATGTGATTGAAGAACAGCTGGAATTGGACTTTTTTTTCCACAATCCTTCACAGCTCTTGGTGTGTTAATAGCTGAGCAATCCTGCTTCTGCTTAGGGGAATTGCAATGCTGTGATTAGACCAGGTTAGGAGTTTGCTGAGGAGCTTTGTGTTGGGTGCTATTTCCGGTGCCTGATCTATTCATTCGTTTTGGATTTTCAATCTGCCTGTCAGCTCCTTGTTCATTATTTGAAGCTTTCTGTTCTCCAAATGGTGACCTTTTCTAAAAGAAGAGTGCAGGAAGATTGCTGGCTTTCCAGAGAAGAGAGTTATACAAAGGGGAGTAAAATACCCTGAGGAAGGAGAAAGAAAGGAGGAAAAAAAAAATAAAAAGAGAGAGAAAACAGAAAAGGGGGAGGGGATGGAAATCTATTTTTTGAGCTTGGTAGTGGGAGAAGTCAGAAGGCAGTGCTACAAACCAGGATTAAGTGAGAAACCAGCCCATGTCATGCTTACAGAAGGTTATTACATTAGCTACACTGGCAACAGAGCTTCTCTTGCTATTAATCTGAGGATGCTGATATCGCACTGCCTGGAATTTAGGTAATTGTGCCTGTGGCAGATGCTTCTAAAAGTTCATGCCTGAGTGATATTTTTTTTGGGGAGAAAGCCTGACAAGAAATGGATTACCTTAGATATAGCATTCACTTAATAGCCAAGGCCCTATACATCCATCATTTACCACACAGCTTGTGCTGCTGAATCTGAGTATGTGCTCGAGTTCTTTCTCATTTCCTATGCATTTTTATTCACTTGCTCACATGCACAAATCAACATCTTGCTAGCCTTTATGGTTATGCAGAAGATGACAGGTTGTGAACAGAGGCATTAGCTGTCTCCCCAGGACTTCAGGCAGCCAGAATGAATAATCTTCAGAGATTTGAACAAGCTTGTTCATTAAGTGAGGTGTTAACCCAGGAATTTTCAGATGACCAATTAAGCACCCGTAATGATTCGTGAGTGATGGTTTTAGCAAAAACACCCAACTAATTTGTCTAGTCATCAACTCTTTCAGTTGGAAACCCTGTGCAGCACAACACACAAGCCTTTGGCTACTTCTTTCTCATCTTTATATATATCTGCTGGTGGCTGGTCACAAGTGATGTCCCCCAGGACTCAGTGTTGGGACCACTTCTGTTTAACATCTGTATTGATGACTTTGATGAAGACATAGAGGATGTCATCAGTAAATTTGCAGATGGCACCAAGTTGGGTGGCAGTGTTGATCTGCAGGAGGCTAGGGAGGTTCTCCAGGGGGACTTGGATAGACTGGATGCATGGGCCAATATCAATGGCATGAGCTTCAATAAGGCCAAATGCCAGGTCCTGCTCTTGGGCCTCAACAACCCCAAGTGATGCTATGGGTTTGGAGAAGAGCCATGATGATGACTGGGGGACTTGAGCATTTCCCCTATGAAGACAGACTGAGAAACCTGAGGCTGTTTAGTCTGGCAAAGAGAACACTGAGAGAAGATCTGATCAATGTGAACAAATCTCTTTGAGGGGTGGGTGTCAAGTGGCTGGGGCCAATCTCTTTTCAGTGGTCAGCAGCAATAAGACAAGGAGCAACAGCTACAAACTGGAACATAGAAGGTTTCACCCCAACATGAGGAGAAACTTCTTTACGGTGAGGGTGACAGAGCACTGGAAGAGGCTGCCCAGAGAGATTGTGGAGTCTCCTTCTCTGTACACTTTCAAAACCTGCCTGGATGCATTCCTGTGTGGACTACTGTAGGGGATCCTGCCTTGGCAGAGAGGTTGGACTCCATGATCTCTGGGAGGTCCCTTCCAACCTCTGATGTTCTGTGATTCTGTGAAGTGTGGCTGGAAGGCTGTTTGGCAGAAAAGGACCCGGGGTTTGTAATAGACAAACAACTCAATATGAGCAAGCAGTGTGCCCAGGTGGCAAGGAAAGCCAATGACATCCTGGCTTCTGTTAGAAATGCTGTGTCTAGCAGTAGTAGGGAGGTGATTGTCCCCTTTTACTCAGCTCTGGTGAGGCCACACCTTGAGTACTGTGCTCAGTTTTGGGCACTTCATTACAAGACTGATGTGGAGGTGTTGCAGTGAGTGCAGAGGAAGGAAAAGAAGCTGGGGAGGACCCTGGAAAATAAATCTTATGAAGAGCAGCTGAGGGAGCTGGAGCAGTTTAGTTTGAAAAAAAAAGAGGCTGAGAGGAGACCTCATTGTTGTCTAAAGCTGTCTGAAAAGACATTGTGGAGAGGTTGGTGCTGGTCTTTTCTCACAGGTAAACAGTGATAGAACAAGAGGGAATGGCCTCAAGCTGTGACTGGATAGGTTTAGACTGGACATTAGGAAACATTTTTTCCCAGCAAGAGTGGTCAGGAATTTGAATGGGCTGCCCAGCAAGGTGGCTGAGTCAACAAGCCTGGATGTGTTTAAAAGTTGTTTGGATGTAGTCCTTGAGGGTATGGTTTAAGGGTGAGCTTTGTGAAGTAGGGATCATGGTTGGACTTGATGATCCTGGGGGTCTTTTCCAAACAGAATATTTCTATGTGATCTTTGATAGAGTGAAAAGAGAATATTTAGGGAAGAACAAAGCTCATGCAGGTCACTCTGTAATGATGATTTACCTAGGTCTTAATTTACCTAGGTAGATTGTATGTGAATTAATTGGATAACATGTGAGAGAGTCTAGGGCTTTTGACACAGAGTGCTGGTCTGTCTTGCTCTAGGATGTGAAATAATGTATTGGATAGAATAGAAACAGACAGGTTGGAAGGGACCTCCAAGGTTATCCAGTCCAACATAGCACCCAGCCCTATCCAGTCAACTAGACCATGACACTAAGTGCTCCATCCAGTCCTTTCTTGAACACCTCCACTGCATGGAAGCCTCTGAATTGTCTATCTGTGGATGGACTTGCCTTGATTACATGTGTGTGGTCATTTGAGGCTGAGTAAGCCTTGGAACAGTTCCTGTACCCCACCTCTGTAATAACTAACAGTGGTTCAGAGCTATCTATGACAACAGCATAACTATGACAACTTAACTCTGTTCTGGTCTCAGTGCACTAGAAGGATTTGCTGACCTGTGGTCTGTCAGCTGAAGGTTGTGTCTTCATATACGTGATGCAGTGTTAGGTAGGGGTAGTACCACCTCACATGGAGACTGTAAGGTCTCATCTGCTATACGACAGTCCCATGGTACCATCTAAGGCCAGCTGGAGGTAGCCTATTGATACTACTCAGGGACCATGTTGGGGCAAGGCAAATTACTGTTCTGTGAGACTGGAAAGTATAACTTCATACTGAGAATGGAAAAGGAAGAGCATTCTCCTTTCTTTTTCCTCCCAGCAAGATTATTTTAACTGCCAGAAAGAAAGCATATCTCTGAGTCTGTACCAAAATTGAAAGGGAGGCCTGGTACTGATCACAGGAGTTAGGGAGGATAGAAACAGCCATGAAATGAATGACTGTGATTTGAATTTGTTGGCAAAAGCCCTCCTTATTCTAAATGTTTTTCAAACTCCTGAGCCAAGACATCAGGTATCTTGGACACCTTGAACATTCTAATCAGGGGAGTAAATCTCTACATATATTGTGAGAAAGTGTCTTTATCTTTTTGTACAGGAATGGAGAGGAGGAGTTTTCTTCTTACTTTCTGGTTTTGGAGGCAAAAGGGAACAGGATATTTAAATGAAGATTGGCTCTTGGATAAGGGGTGTGTCAGTAATCCGTTATGTCAAATGGGCTGACAAAAAGCAGTCCCAGGAGAAAATGGTGAATCTGGGATGAATATCCCAACTCTGAGATTGGCTAACTGCTCCTTTCATGCTTTCATTCTGAAGACAATGAATGAATAGAAAACTGCAACTTAATGGACCATTATCCTTACTCAGTTTCATGAGTCAAGGAATGAAGTGTTGGCTAAACCAGAAATACATTGCAAAGCTCTCTTTATTCATTTTCCTAAAGGATTGCATGGGACTGCTTGATAACAGGTATTTATTTTTGTTCTTTGCTGTTTGTTCACCTGTCCTGAAGAAGGTTCCTCTGCTCTCAAAGAAATTGGGAACCTGGTTCTTAAAATGTTTGCTTTACTTTCTGAGCAGAAATAAACAGTGAAGAGAACCATAAGCACATAAAGATCCATTTTATCTCTTCTGTTGCAAACACTTCCTCCAGATGAGCAAATGTGGCCAAAAAGAGAATCACCTTTTGTTTCTGGCCTCTTGCAGTCAGAATTTTGTCCTAGTTGTCACTGGGACAACATGACAATAAGTGATGGTGTGAAAGGCTGAAGAATTTGTCTTCACACCTGCAAGGAAACTAAGCAATGCTTGTCCTTAAATTGCCACTAGAATCTTGACTGGTGAAGCTCATGTGCTGAATGCATGACAGATTCAGCTTTGGTCAAGAAGGACACACTGCTGTTGAAATGAGTTGATTACTGCCAAGATAAAATGAAATTCTCTGTAAGGAGTCAGACCAATTGGTTCAGCAACCAATTCTTTCTTTGGCCTATTGGAATTCACAGGCTGTGAAATAGGATCACATAACACCTGGCATTCCTGTTGTCCAGGAAACATATCTCTGTAGCTCCAAGTGCTCTACAGAGAAAATACAAAACATCTTCCCACTACCTGACACTGCTGTTGCAAAGTACCTGTTACATTATGAGCTGACAGTATATGTGTTTGGCCCAGACAGCCAACCTTGTCCTGGGCTGCATCAAGAGCAGCATGGCCAGCAGGGCATGGGAGGGGATTCTCCCCACTTTGCTCTGATGAGAACCTGGAGTACTGTGTGCAGTTCTGGTGCCCCCAACACAAGAAGGACATTGAACTGTTTCAGTGAGTCCAGAGGATGGCCACAAGGATGCTCAGAGGGCTGCAGCAGCTCTGCTATGAGGACAGGTTGAGAGAGTTGGGACTCTTCAGCCTGGAGAAGAGAAGGCTTCGAGGTAGACCTTATAGTAGCCTTCCAGTATCTGAAGGGGGCCTACAGGAGGGCTGGGAAGGGACTATTCGCAAGGTCTTGTTATGACAGGATAAAGGGTAATGGGTTTAAGCTGGCAGAGGAGAGATTTAAATGGGATGTTAGCAGGAAGTTCTTTACAGTGAGATTGGTGAGAGACTGGAACAGGTTGGCCAGGGAGGTTGTGGCTGCTCCCTCCCTGGAGGTGTTCAAGGCTAGGCTGGACAAGGCCTTGAGTGACCTGATCAGGTGGGAGGTGTCCCTGCCTCTGGTCAGGGGTTGGAACTGGATGATCTTTGAGGTCTCTTCCAACCTAAACCATTCTCTGATTCTACATTGCCGCATACTGCCCACCAGCCTGTTTTGAAAATGTGCTCTTGTGTTCAACAGCAAGAGCTTTTTGGGGTTACTCAGACTGATAAACTTGCTAGACTTTATCTCTTTCCGTAATGTAAAGCAAAGAAGCGTGTAAAGAGGCAGGAAGATTTCAAATGAACTCCGCCTACTATAAGCCATCTTAGCAGCAAAGACAGCAGATAAATGCTGCTACATGTGCTGAATTTAATGCATACATGTGGGGTTGTCAACTTCAGGGTTTTGAGCTGCTTGATCTATTGGTAAATCCATTTTGCACCTTCCCCTACACAAAGTCAGATGTTACAAAAGAGATCTTTATTAACTGTTACAGGTCCTCTATTCACAGTGGCCCTTTGCTGCCCAGCGTTTGCAGTTTCCTTTTGCTTGAAGCTATGTACATTCACACTGTGAAAATTGGAGTTTATCCCCCGTGCCTTTAGATGCAGTTGCCTTCTGTGAAAATGAAAATTCAGCTGGCTCTTAAAGCAAGCTAAACCATCAGCCATGCCTCTGGGAAAGCTGCAGCACAGGAAGAGAAGGATAGCACAAGAAGTATCCTATGGAATTTCACTTTTGAATAGAATAGAGTAGAATAAGCCAGGTTGGAAGAGACCTCCAAGATCATCCAGTCCAACCTATCACCCAGCCCTAGCAATGGCACTAAGTGCTCCAGCCAGTCTTTTCTTGAATACCTCCAGGGATGGTGACTCTAACACCTCCCTGGGCAGCCCATTCCATGCAAATCACTCTCTCTGTGAAGAACTTCCTAACATCCAGCCTATACCTCCCCCGGCACAACCTGAGACTGTGTCCCCTCGTTCTGCTGCTGGTTGCCTAGGAGAAGAGACCAACCCCACCTGGTTACAACCTTCCTTTAGGTAGTTATAGACAGCAATGAGGTCACCCCTGAGCCTCCTCTCCAGGCTAAAGAACCTCAGCTCCCACAGCCTCTCCTCATAGGTCTTGTGCTCCAGCCCCCTTACCAGCTCACCAGGTACTGAGAATCTTTTAAAATGAGATTTTTTTTTTCAGACTTGTTACCTTTATGGATTTATGTGATGCCATTTTGTGCTTTCATTGCCCTCTCTTGCTCCCCAGAAAAAGAAATACCTGGTTTAGTACTCCAATACTTAATAAGGTGCGTGAAAGGATAATCATGAAATATTCTTTTTGGATTCCTTTCTTACATTATTTTCCATTCTTCTGTTTTCTAATTCTACTAGCATGGCTTTTTTTCTTCTGAAGGCTTATTTGGCATAAGTAAATACATGTTTGAAACAACAACAGTGCTGTTACTGTTGTATGTACCCAATCTTCTTCCACTAAATGAGTATCTATTTCTAAGGCTATAATTTAAATATTACTTTTCTAATAAAATATTTTTTAAAGTCCTTGGAAATGAAAGCTTAAGTTAAGAATTCTTGTACACCTCTATTGCTGAAAGAGTTCATCTTCTCTCTGTGTGCTTAGGTGCCCTGTGCAGTTGCTGCCTGGGGAGTGTCAAAGAACTAACATATATTTTTATTTTGTATGGGAACAAAAAAATAACATCCTCAGATGCTCTGCTGATAAAACCGAGTATTCTGTGGAAATGAAAATAAAGACATGTATTGGACAGGCTGATATGCATAGTTGAGGTCAATTTTGTAGTGCATTGACATCCTCGTGGTGGAACCTACTAGCACATTCGGTAGAAATAGTTGTCTGGCTCTGAACAGTCATGGAAAATTGATTTGTGCTCTTACTCTTGGAGATGCCTGCTTGAGCCAAGGCTGATGTACACTGGCAGGGAAATGATGCACAGGCAACTTGCCCTGTGCTGAATAGGTGTTGTGATGGCAAATGAATGGCTTGTTCTCTACTTTTGTCAGTCTGATGCTTTTTGCAAGCACCAGAAATGGAAAGAAAAAGCAATCAAAATGCAGAAGAATCACAATTAAAAAAATGTGGCTGGATATGTTATTTCTGGATTGTCACAGAGACTGTCACATTAAGGTTAATATCTGAATAGCTTAAACTACCCAGAAATGAAAAGGCAGGTACAGAAACCTGGGCTAAATTTATCACCATAAGTTACGGTAAGAACCAGAACCTGTCTAGTGAGTTGCATCATCACCTTCCTTTATTACATTACATTATAGTCCACATAAATTGCATTTATACCACCCAGATTTATTAAGGCTATATAGTAGGAAGTGCTGTTTTCTCTCCTAATGACAAAGTTTCTTTGGCTTTTCCAGAATTTGGGGTATTGGAACATAGTTGAGCAGCCACAACCTCAGGGAGGTTGTGGCTGCTCCCTCCCTGAATGTGTTCAAGGCCAGGCTGGATGAGGTCTTGAGCAACCTGATCTAGTGGGAGGTGTCCCTGCCTATGGCAGGGGGTTGGAACTGATGATCTTTAAGGTCTCTTCCAACCTAAACCATTCTATGATTCTATTTCTTTGGTCTTTCTCCAGCATTGCTGTCTTGTTTTGTTTCCTAGTGGCTATGTTTTCATTTTACTTCCTCCCTTCTTGCTTTCCTTCTGTGTGAGGACAGGGTGACAGTGATTCTTGATGCCTGCCGCTTTTGATAGGAGTTATTTTAATTCTGTTGCTTAAATATTTGTACAACTACATGGCACTGAATTTGCTTACTGAACTATTCATTGCAGACTGAAAAGTAGTCAAGTTGGGCTGGAGGAAGGAGAAGAGGAAGATGAGTCTAGACTGGGCTCTCGGTTGCCTGCTTGTGAATCTGTAAGCTTGTCCGTTATGTCTCTGGCTTTTCTTTTGGGCCAGACCACCAGATTTCACTGTGTCATCTTTTACTTCTGAAATAAAGCTTGTCAGTCACTTACCCAGCTTCATAGTATTAGAAGCAAGTTGATAACATAACCCTGTTTAATACTCTGGATGTTAAAGAAGTGAAGTTTGTGGGTCAGGCTCCTTTGCACTGTGTGTGCTGTGTCCTCCTCCATAGTGCCCATCCCATAGCATGTAGTCTTGGAAAACTGGTTCTTCCTATGTGCTTAGTGCACTAAGCCAAACTGGATCGATTGTCACTCAGAATCACAGAATGTTAGAGGTTGGAAGAGACCTCCAGAGATCACTGAGTCCAAACCGCCTGCCAAAAGCAGAATCTCTTAGGTAGTTCACGCAGGAATGCATCCAGGCAGGTTTTGAAAGCTTCCAGAAAAAGAGACTACTTAACCTCTCTGGGCATCCTGTTCCAGTGCTCTGTCATCCTCACTGTAAAGAAGCTTCTTCTCATGTTGAGGTGAAACTTTCTGTATTCAAGTTTGTATCCACTGTTCCTTGTCTTACTGCTGCTGACCACCAAAAAGAGATTGGCCTCCTCCACTTGACACCCACCTCTGAGATACTGATAGACATTGATTAGATCAAGACTAAACAGCCCCAGGTCTCTCAGTCTCTCTTTGTGGGGGTGATGCTCAAGTCCCCTAATCATCCTCGTGGCTCTTGTTGGACTCATGCTATTTGACTGCTATTGCCTCGCTTCACCTTCCTGCCTCTAAGTTGGTTGTTTCCTTTGTCCTGTCCCAGAAGTGTGTTCCAGGGGGAGTGATTAGTTCCTGGAAATCTCTCTCCCTCTGCACAACAGCCCTGACAATGTTACCTTCTCTGCTCTGCCGCCAAATGAACAATTACTCTAAAGTTTTCCCTTCCTCCAGCTTGCTCACATTTCTTTAGCAACTGAATTCCACAGTGCACTGAGGATAGGCCTGGCAGAGGGGAGAGTGTTTCCAGGAGGCAAATTTGCTGCTGCTTGCCCAGGGTTATACCTGAGTAGGGTTATACATAGCCTACAAGATACACAAAGAAATCCTTGCAGTGCACTCAGTGCATGTTAAGGCCTCAACAGTACCTCTGTGGTTAGTCTAAGTTTGCTTAAAGGAATAACAGAATCAGTCAGGGTTGGAAGGGACCACAAAGATCATCTGGTTCCAAACCCCCTGCTATGTCCAGGGACAGCCTACCCTAGATCAGGCTGGACAGAGCCTCATCCAGCCTTGCCTTAGACATCTCCAGGGATGTGGCCCCAACCACCCCCCTGGGCAACTCGTTCCAGGGTCTCACCAGCTTTACTCCGTTCCCCCTAGTCCTGTCACTACCTGAGAGCCTAAAAAGTCCCTCTCCAGCTTTCTTGTAGTCTCCCTTCAGATACTGGAAGGCCACAATAAGGTCACCTTGGAGCCTCTTCCTCTCCAAACTGAACAGCCCCAACTCTTTCAGTCTGTCCTCATAGGAGAGGAAGATAAAGATCATTTGGCAGGAACCTGAAAGAGAAGAATGAAGATGCTCCAACTCAGGGTAACCTGGCTTACGGGGAGATCTTGAGTGGATGTGAGTTGTTTAGCTAAAGATGGAACTGAGGAGGGATGATAAAATTAATTTTAGAGGCAGTTGTTGAAGGTCATAATCCGTTCCCTGTATCTGTGAAGGGTTGAATGACAAATCACATGCTTAAAATACAGCAAGAAAGAGAAGGTTAGTTCATATGAGAAGGTTTATAATGCTACAGTGAGTAAAAATGGTTATAAATCCTGTGAAGGTTGTAGGGTTTCTGGCATCAGAGATCTTTAAAAACAGACTAGGCAAGTCTCTCTTGGTGGTTCAGAGAAAGTTGATCCTGCCTGGGGAATGGAGATTGCTTGGACAGCCTCTCCAGATCTCACTAGTTCAAGTGTTCCATGCATCCAAATCTGAATGATCCTCCGCAATCCTTACTTGCTGCACTAGTGGTAGCAGGTTTTGATTCAGGATGCTTCTTTGTCAGTGTCAATGACTTCTTGATTTGCAAAAGTTGCTGTATAGCTTGGAATTTCCTTCAGACTTGCTAAATAACAAGAGTCTTTGACAAACCTCCTCATTTGTTTTTTTTCTTTATTAGTTGATGCAACTCCATGTAGTTTTTGAGACAGAAAGGCTATACAATTCTAGCAGGTGAGACCTGGTGTCCTTTACATGGTGTTGTGAAGGGCAGGAGGATTATAATTCCTGAGTCAGGAATTATAAAAATAGAATTATTTTATTCCTAGAAACCCCCACCTTCAACTATATATAGAATTAATTTTTAATTTATTAACATGTTTTGATTCAATTGGGAAAAATCTTCAAAAGGTGCTGTAGACAGATTTAGGAAGTCGGAAAATAGAAAAGGTTAAGCTATAAACAGCTTCTTACCCCATTATTAATTTGCTAAGGGGAGAATCAAGGGAACAACTGTTTACTCACTATGTTGAGGAGAATGATGCTCGTTGTGGAATCCTTGCTGTTATTCTCTCTGTGGCTCGATTGGTTCTGGCTATAAAATAATATCCAATCAGATTTGAAAGGCAGAGTCTGGTATTTCCACGAGACAGAGCTCTGTGGGAATCGCTGCCTCCAGCAGTGATGAGGGAGAGCCAAACTGCTTCAATCCCTTAAACAGGATACAGCCAGAATAGCAAACAGGGAGCTGGCTGTTAGCTGTCCCAGAGAAACCAGATCTGGGTGCCACTGGCACTTCTCTCAAAAGGGACCCAGGACTTGCTGAGCCTGCAAAGCTGCAGGGTAGCAGAGAGCAGGGGACTGTCCAAAAAGCAGAGTGTGATGGTTCAGCAGTTACCTGCCCCCACCCACTTTGAAATAACCCAGGCTAGGACTCAGTTGGCTGGAAATTAAGGAATGAAGCTTTATATTTACAGCTTTGCACATTATACAAACAGGTATTCACAATGTATAACAGATATTTACAGTTAAATACAATAAAAAGGTAATACAGAAACACCACACCCCTCACAGAGATCAAAGTCCCTAAGAGGGTGTTTAAAACCACCCCTACCACCTTCCCCCCTTCCCCAATCCTATCTCACCATATGTCTTAAGCAGCAGATAGGTGAAGGTAGATTGGCCAGAAGGATTAGCAGCAGGAAAGAAGATAGTCTACGAAAGGCAGGGAGAAAGAGGCATGCAAAAGAAGCCACAGCCCAAAGCAGTCTGACTTATCTAAGTTTGGGTTACGACTCTTAAAACATTTTTTTTTTTCCTTCTTCAGTAACCTGTGAGTGAAGTAGCATCATCAGTGTTTTCCTTTCTCAGCCTGTAGCTTAATTTCTCATTGAAATGCTCCAGTTAGTTCAAAGCAGTACACAGAGATGGTACAAACCCAAGAGCCATGCAAAAGACAGGAGCTATCAGAGCTGGGAAGGTCCCAAAACGAGGAGCCTTCAAGCAGGAACCTCTCAAGTGGGAACCACTTGCACCTTTTCCTTTGCCTATTTGGACAAGATGTTCATTTGCCGTTACACAGTGGGTGCGAAAACTCAGCCAATAGAAGCTCAAATCCCTACATGGGCTGGCAGCACCAGCCTCAAAACATGCCCAAAGTGCACTCTGCTGTCTCCCCTTGTAAGCTCACAGGGTGGGGGCATGGAAGTAGTTTTGTGCCTTGTTCTCATATTCACCCACTGGGGAGGGGAGAGAGAGGGAGAAGAAAGCAATCTGGGGTGTCTAGCACACATGGGTTTTCTTTAAGGAAGCTTACAAGTACTTTCTGATTGTTCTACATACTGGTTACAATTTTCAGCCTGGAATATAGGAAGGACTTCAAAATCGTGTCCCTCTAAGCCACTATAGCCGAAGCAAGTAATTGTATTTTTGAACTTTTCCCTGTGACAAAGTAATCCTGGAGGACAGCACTGTGACTATGGTGATATCTTTACTTCAGACTGTAGGAAGAATGATGAGAAAATCAAGCTGAAGTAGATGGTGTAGGAAATGCTGCAGTCAGGACTGGAGTAAGCATGGGTGGGGGAGAAATGAAGACTGCTCTTGTGTGGTACTAAGTGGTAACAAAGATGGTAGGGTGGGGTGGAGATGTAAGTTTCCAACTGGGGAGGAGAGCTAAGCAGTGCCAAGACAGCAAGGGGTAGGAGAGCAGTGAGTGACTTCAGCTGATTTTAGTGAAGCACAGCTCAGAGATAGGTTTGCATGAGGCTCTGCTTTCTGCCTTTCCTGGTAGTGCTTGCTGCTGTTCAGCATGAGGTGATTCCTAGACGTCCACAGGATGATCTGATATTTCTGCTCAGGGTGAGTAGTATTCCAGTCCTAGCCTGGTGGAAGAGGTTAACTCGTTTTACCACCTTGCAGTTGGAGAAAGTAAACCACACTTAACATGTCCGCAGTGTAACAGCAAATGGCTGTTGAAGGTAACTCTATAAGCTGCTCACGTGCCTGTTGCCAAAGCTCATTCCTAAATTTGAAATCTAATAAAGCTGGAACAGTGGCAGTGCACTGTGAAATCCTTGTTGTTCGTGACTTCTGCTTACTTTTAGTGTTCTCTGACATGTCCCCTCCATCTAAGGCTGTAGTTGCACACTGTCCAGCTTGCGTTACTGCTCTCTGATGTTATTGTGAAGTCAACCAGGTACACAGCCCCAGTGGGCTGGGCATTCACCAGCTTTGTGCAGGATAGCAGTACTACTAACTAGCAGAACACTAGTGCTGTACCTCAGGTATTCATTGGGAAGATAACTGATGACATCTTTGTGAGAAGTCAGACATGGGCAAGACAGGAGGGACTTCTCATCCCTCTTCTAGTGACAACTTTCAGAAAGAACTTGAGATTATTCATGCACTGTGCTGTTTCATGCTTGCAGTGTTGAGACTGCATATCTAGGTGCTACAGGCCTTATAGGACAGCTCTGGGGTAGTCTGGAGTTGTGCAGTATCTTGATGACTTCAAGTACACAGTGGCTAAGTGTGATCTGACTTTGAAAGCAAACTCATCTTGTCCAATCTCAACAGAGAGTCCTCTTCTGACACGGTGCCTCACACAGGGCACTCGCTGCAAGGTCTCAATAAGCTCAGCAGTAGTGGTGGGATTGTGAGCTCTAGGCGAGTGGTTGGGCTTGATCTCCAGGGCCTCTTTCTGACCTCAACAGTTGTATGATTCTATGAAATGCAAGCGACACCACCAAATGTGTGTGTTATCCAGATCTCAGGAGTGATGCCTGTAGAGGGGGCAGTGAAGTTGTGATAGATGGAATGAGAAACTGCTTCTAAATGCAAAGCATGCAGTTTGTTGTTTACGATGTGTTTTGACAGGTAAGTGCTATCTCAGCCGGTCTTGGATGTTGCTGAGAGACATTTTAGGAGTGTCTGCTGCAGTTCAAAACTGGCTATTGTTCATTTGTTCTGTTGCTGTGGGCCGATGGGCTTTGAGCCACAAAGACATTGCCAAGGTCTGTACTATCCGTCCGTAGATCTCCATAAGTCAGTGGCTATATGACCATGATGCTTGCAGTGGCTGGACATCCATCTACCTACCTCCAAGCCTGCTTTTTGCCACATGATCCATGGCTGTGGAGAGAGGAGATGGTGCCCTTGTAATGAGCAAAATGATTTTATTGAGGAATGCTCTGAGTCTCCCTCTCTGGAGATATTCAAGACCTGCCTGGATGCATTCCTGTATGATCTGCTATAGGGGATCCTGCGCTGGCAGTGGGTTGGATTGGATGATCTTTCAAGACCCCTTCCAACCTCTAGCATTCTGTGATTCTGTGAATAGCCACACCTTATTTGGGCAGCAGGTGAGCTTAACTTTCATGGCATGATGCAAAAAACACTTGAGCAGCAGGGAAAGAATGATGATCTTGTGGGTGGAAAGATTTTTTTTTTTTTTTTTTTTTCACAGGCTGGTTAGGTTTTTTTTCTGGCGGGCAACAAACTATAGTGAAAACTTGGCCTTCACGAAATCTATAGGGATGGGTCTTTTTTCTTGACAAATCCCTCAGTGAATCACACTTGTGCACAGGTGCCCAGATATTCATGCTTACTGTGCATATGCACTTTGAGAAGCCTCAGTTATTGCACACCTTTAGCAGACTGAATTTGAGCAACCTTTGAGAACTGTAGCATTAAATGTGATGTTGGCCAGCAGGGAGACAGAGGCACATAGTATATGTGATAAGACGTAGTGCTTCCAAGAGTTTCTTTTCCCTTGCTTAATTTCCTACATTTTATTTATGTTTTTCACCTTTTTTTTTTTTTTTAATATTTCAGAGACATGTTCCTGATTAAATGTGTGTGAACTTTGTTCTGAAATGTGCTTTTGAAACAGATGATGCAGAGTCTGCAAGGAGCCAAAGTGGGGGCCATTTACTGCTCCTTAGCTCTGACCTTATCAGACCTTTTGAAGCCATCCTGTTTCCAGCCCTCTAATAAGAGAGTTTATTAGGCTGGGCTTCTGAAAACTGGACTATTTCTCTATCAGATCTAGGAAGAACCTCAGAATTTGGAATTTTGGGATACAATGCAGAATTTCTACTATGGTCTAATTCTGCAGAGGAAATGGTCCTAGCACAGTCTTGACTGTCCTGTGTGATACTGCTAAGGTGGTGTTGCCCAGCCCTGCTGAGTTGCCATATGTATTAGTTTAAGCTAGCCCCCCTGAGCACAAAGCTCAATAAATAGACTTAATTCAGTCTGGAAGTAAAAAAAAAAAACTTTAACAATAAACAAGAGGTATTTTAGGTAGGGGAATTACAAAAGATATGCGGAAGGGAAACAAAATACAAAATATAGGTATACAACCAGTGGATGAGAATGGATGTAGCTGGATCCAGGTAGTAAAGTTATTATTGATGGTGGATGCAGATGGATGCAGAAAAAGATGATGGATGCAGTAAGGAGAAGAGTTCCATAGGTGCTTGCTCTCCCCACGTGTTTGCTGGAGAGGTAAATGGCAGGAACAGCAGGAAAGCAGGATGCTGGCTGATGAGAAATGCAGGAGCAAGAGAGAGAAACAGGCAGTTCATCTCCCCTTTATAGAGGGTCCCAGCAGGAAGTGGGATGGGCTAAACACAACACCTAGGGGGTAGATCAGACCACCTCCAGGGAGGAGTCGAAATCCAGTTCAGGTAAGCCCCCCCCGAGGAGGGGTTAACCCTTTCCACCATATCTGGAGAGGATGTGTAGAGATACACATTAGCTCCACATGGAGCTGTCTGGCACCTGACAGTTTGTGTTTGTCCCAAGCTGCATTACAGCCCACTAGACTGCTGTTACCAGAATTGGGTTTCCATAATCAGGCTCTGCTTTTTGACTGACCTTGACTTATTGTTTTTCGAGGGTCCTTTTTAGTAGAAGGAATAGTGATAGAAGATTAAAAAAAAAAAAAAAAGTGGTCAACTATCTTAAGCAAGTTAGAAAAATGCTTTGCAGGTTAGACAGCATCTTTTGGCTTAATGCAGTGTGATTGTTTGTGCCACTCATATTATCAATGGTGTTCCTGTTTGAAGGGAGCAGAACTTGTCAAATCACAGAGTGATTTAGAGCGGGAGAGAGAAGGTACTCTGCAGGTCTGCCTTCTGATCCAGCTCTGTTTCAGATCAGCTTCTTGATTCAAAGCTGTATCAAGCTGTGATGTTCAATCAAGTTTCTCAAAGTCTTGTCCAGTCAAGTTCTGAATGACTCCAAGAACAGTGATCCCTCAACTTCCCCAGGCCTCTGATATAGCAACTGATCACTTTAATTGTGAAGGACTTTTTTCCCCCTCCTCTGTACCTTGAAAATTCCCCTGCTGCAGCTTGTGTGTGTCATTGCCTTGCCAACAAGGTTGGTGCTTGATACCCTTTTTGTGATGAAGGCTCCCAAGTATAGGGAGTCACAGATAAAGGAAGTCAAATAATGCATCCCTCAGCTATTACTGTTTCTGAACAAGACCAGCAGCTTCCATTTTGAAGGCTGCACAATGAAAGCAGGATTCATTTTCTGCCTGTCTCCCAGTTTCATTAAATTCCTGGTCTCAGCAACAGATTCATTTTGGACTATTTACTGTTCTTGTTGCCATCTTTGTCATTGGAATGGGATATCAGCATGCTAATGCCTCATATAACCCCTGAATGATGGTAGAACACTGTCGCTCTTTGACATTTTCAATGCTCTGTAATTTCATTATCTGGCCATTCTTCCCTTTCCCTGCAGTGTAGTATGTCTGACATGGTGATGGCTACTTCTAATGTCTTTTTCTGCTGCTACTTCCAAAGATTTTCCTCTGCCATTATGTGTGGTTCGTCTTTCCCAAAAGGAAGGCAGTTCTTCAGGTTGTAAAGAACTTTCTCTTACATCATCAACTATATATATATATTTATATATATATTTTTTTTTTCCCTTGTGGCAGAAATAGTCAATTGCTGCTTCTTTGCTATTTTCATCCTGAAAGATTTTATAGTACCGTGTTAGATATATAAGCATCACTCTTCGTTGCATCATGGCCACTTTGTGAGTGGAGCAGGGGAGGTCTGTAACAGAGAATTGCTAGGACTTCTCATGTTCTTTACACATCTTATTTCTCTGGGTGCCCTGATCTGTGTCTGAAAACCCTAATACAAGCCCTACCACTTGCCAACTCATATTGTGAAGATGCGTTTTGGAACGTGTGTAAAAATAGCAGAATGTTTAAGAAGTGTGTTGTCAGTCAGCTGGGGAGCAGAGAGATGCTGTATGTGATGTGGTTTGCTGCTCTTTGTGGACTACTTCAGCCAACCATTTTGGCTTTTCTCAGATTGCTCATTATTGCAAGGATGGAGGACAGTGTCGGTGCCCTTGACTTTTCCTCTCTTCCTATGGCATGTTACTTTTTTTTTAAGTGGAATTTTGTTTTGCTTTTGCAGTGATGGTCTGAAGTTTGTTCAGAGTAATTGAGAAGTGTCTTGAGATTTGCAGGGTGGGTACATGTGAAGTTGAGTGGATTGTTCTAGATAAAGTGTTACCCTTTTTAGTCCTGCCTTCCTATGACAGCGTAACGAGTGCTGACATGCTGGTGACCATTGTTACAGTTGGAAAGGGCTCTTTATGGACTGCTTGGGGTTAAGGAGTACTTCCTCCTGAGTTCCAGCCCCGTCTCACCATGTGTAAAAATCATTCCACTATCTCATACATTGTGGTTTTTAAAAAAGCAAATGATAATTTTTACTGATCTAACATGTACAGGATGAAGGCTTTTAGTATCATAGAATGATAGAATGGTTTAGGTTGGAAGAGACCTCAAAGATTATCCAGTTCCAAGCCCCTGCCATAGGCAGGGACACCTCCCACTAGAACAGGTCGCTCAAGGCCTCATCCAACCTGGCCTTCAACATCTCCAGGGAGGGAGCAGCCACAACCTCTCTGGGCAACCTGTGCCACTGTCTTACCACCCTCACTGTGAAGAACTTCCTCCTAACATCCCGTTCAAATCTCCCCTCTGCCAGTTTAAACCCATTCCCCCTCATCCTGTCATTACAGGACCTTGTGAATAGTCCCTCCCCAGCCCTCCTCTAGGCCTCCTTCAGATATTGGAAGGCTACTATAAGGTCTACCTTGAAGCCTTCTCTTCTCCAGGCTGAAAAGCCCCAACTCAGACTGTCCTCATAACAGAGGTACTCCAGCCCTCTGATCATCTTCGTGGCCCTCCTCTGAACTCTGTCCAGCAGTTCCATGTCTTTCTTGTGTTGTGGGCTCTCCCCTCTGCCAGTTTAAACCTATTACCCTTCATCCTGTCATTACAAGATCTTGTCAATTGTCCCTCCCCAGCCTTCCTGTATGCCCCTTTCAGATATTGGAAGGCTACTATAAGGTCTCCTGAAAGCCTCCAGGCTGCAGAAACCAAATTCTTGTAGCCTGTCCTTATAGCAGAGGTGCTCCAGCTCATGGCCCTCCACTGGACTTGCTCTGGCAGTTCCATGTCCTTCTTGTGTTGGGGGTTCACTTTGGATCGCTTGAAGTTCTAATTAAGATGAGTATTGCTGTTGACACCTTTGCATGCAAATTTCTCCTGATGGCATTACTGACTCTCCTGTGCAGGAAGCAAGATGTCGTGCTGGGTGCTGGACTGTGACATCTGTAAGACTTTGGATTTAGCCTGGATTTTGGTATACTTGTAATGATTCCTGTATCTGCCTATCTCCTAATCCTCTTCCTTCCTCCCAAGTGCAGAGAAGTTCTTCTTGTGAACACATTAATTCTCTGTTAACTCTGGTCTCTCAAAGATTTACTGAGGGGTGGAAATACAGGTTGGACATTTAACTAGACAAAGCCTTGTGTCAGAGCCCCTGCCCTAGTACAGGGCACAATGAGTTACTGCCACTTGCACAAGAGCTGCCAGTCTTTGAGCTAGCCTGTGACCACATGTTCCCATTAAGGTATGCCTGAAGTGGATGCAGTGGACATATAAATCTAATGGGATGTGAGCTGAAAGATATAACTTGCTGAATGTAAATCCATATATGCATGTATGGCAAAGAACTTCTCAGGTGGAAAGGTGTCAGATAGTGATGCTGCTCAGTGAAGGATGCACCATGGACTCCATGCAACTCAATGTGAACCAGTGGAAGACATTTATTACCTGATACACCTGTGTTTATATAGACTGAGCACCGAGAACCATGCCTGCAAATATTCATTTATTAGCATAACCTAGGCAAGTACAACCCCAGTCATTAGCATAGATAACCTAGGCTACCTGCATCCATTATCTCATGTGAAGGATGCTGCCCTGTTATGGAAAATGAGGTCAGATGGTCTGTGTACTACTGGTTATTTTCCTCAGCTGTGTGAGTGAAGGCCAAACTGCTCATTATTTTTCACTCTCATCCTCTCATCTCATTCCCACAGAAAAGGGGCCATGAGTTTACATAGCTGTCTAGTGAGGAAGAGGTACTTGAAAGTTGGCAAGGTCTAGCTGGGTGGAGGGAAGAACCATTTGTGAAGGTGGTTAGATTAAAGTCAGTCTTGTATATACTGCTGCTGCTTGGTAGCATAAAGGTACCAGCTTTCTCCTTCTCTTGACTGCCTAGAGGGGAATCCAAAGGCAACCAGGCTCCTTGGACTAGCTTTAACCTTTTTAAACAGGGGAAATATCTGAATGTAACATCTAGAAAAAGCTCTGCGGAGCTGAGTTCTCAGCCACTTAGAGTAAACTTGCTGAAGAGACTGCCTCGTTTTACGACTTTAAATCTGCTTTGGACAGAGTATTAGCAATTATCCCGTAGGGAGCAGTCCTGTATTTTCTGGATAAGCTAACGGGCCTCTTGCATCTCTAATTTCTGTTGTGCTGTGAAGATGTGGATCATTGTTACTAAAGGCCGTGAGAAGTAACCGGTCGTCTCGCTGCCAAACTGCTGTTAATTCATGGGTGTTCTACACGAGCTGCAGTTTGCTTAACGTTGCAATCCATGTGTTCTAAATTGCTGCCATAGTGCTTGGCCAATAAAATTAGAGGTTTATTATGTTCATGTGGATCTCTTGTTTAATCAAGAATGCCATGCGTGCTGCGAATGCTAAAGCCGTTGCTCTAAAAATACTCCTTGTTCTCGTGATGTAAGAGCACGTGAATCGAGTTGGGTTTATTTTTCCTTTACTAGATTTATATTCAAGCATATTCTTGAATGTGAAGGGCTCGTGGCACCTGCGAGTGCAAGCAACAACTCTTTAAGTGTGCTCTGTGCTATTTTGACTCTAGCGCTTCTAATCTGAGGCATCTTAAAACATCTGGAATCAATTTTCTGCCTTCTTTCTTGGAGGAGAGGAAAAAAATAACACAATGGTATTCAAAGCCATTGTGTAGCTGTGTCTATAGCTAGAAACAGTTATGTAGCCATATAGCTGTCTGTTAAGCTATGAATGTTTTAAAAACAAGCCAGCAACCCCCAAACAACCAAAAAATGTCACACCCAAACAAAAAAAAGCCCCCAATGACAAATTAAGAATTAAAAAAAAAAAACCAAACACAACACATTTGAGATAGATCTTGGTCAAGGCAATCCCAAGTACAAATCCAGGCTGGGCAGTGAGTGGCTGGAGAGTAGCCCTGTGGAGAGGGACTTAGGGGTGCTGGTGGATGAGAAGCTCAACATGAGCCAGCAGTGTGCACTTGCAGCCCAGAAAGCCAACCAGACCCTGGGCTGCATCAGGAGAAGCGTGGCCAGCAGGTTGAGGGAGGTGATTCTCCCCCTCTACTGTGCTCTGCTGAGACCGCACCGGGAGTACAGTGTCCAGATCTGGAGCCCCTGTTACAAGGGGGATGTGGACATGCTGGAGTGTGTCCAGAGCCCCTGTTACAAGGGGGATGTGGACATGCTGGAGTGTGTCCAGAGAAGGGCCACGAGGATGATCAGAGGGCTGCAGCACCTCTGCTAAGAGGACAGACTGAAAGAGTTGGGGCTGTTCAGTCTGGAGAAGAGGAGGCTCTGAGATGACCTTCTTGTGGCCTTGCAGTATCTGAAGGGGGCCTACAGAAAATCTGTGGAGGGACTTTTTAGGCTCTCAGGTAGTGCCAGGACTAGGGGGAATGGAGCAAAGCTGGAGGTGGGGAGATTCAGATTGGATGTGAGGAGGAAGTTGTTCACCATGAGAGTGGTGAGGCCCTGGAATGGGTTGCCCAGGGGGGTGGTTGGGGCCCCATCCCTGGAGGTGTTTGCAGCCAGGCTGGATGAGACTCTGTCCAGCCTGATCTAGCATAGGGTGTCCCTGCCCATGGCATGGGGTTGGAACTAGATGATCCTTGTGGTCCCTTCCAACCCTGACTGATTCTATGATGCTATATATTTGCAGTGTTCTGGGAAGTACAAGACAAAGCCTTTGAATGGAGTTCTCAGTGTGTTATGAAAGTCACCTGCTGCTTCCAGAAAAGTAGAAACTGAGATTGGGCTTCTTTTCTCCTAATATTTTGTTTTCAGTCAACACTGGCCTCCAGGAGCTAGGGCTTTAAGAAGAATTAAAATGCAACAATCTGTGAGAGAAGACTTGAGCATCTGCTCTTGGATTTAGTGGAGGACTGTGGTGCTTTGACAGCTTGGTTGTCTTGGTTGGAGTGAACATAAGCTATTTTACCCCTTCCCAAGGGAGTAAAATAAAAACGCTCCACACGGGTTTGAAATTTTAAATGGAAATGCTATTCACAAAGAAATACACAAAATACATAAATTCATATTCAGCCTCATCCCAGTTCTCCAACCTGGGCTTACTACAATCTCATTATACCAAAGCCTTCCCCCTAACTTTGCCCAACAACAGGCCCCACCCCTGAGACTCCAGGTCTCCCTGCTTCCCCCGCCCCTACCAGGCCTGAATTATGCAGCAAAACTGAGCTTTGCCAAGGCTGCAAACCTCCCCCACGTGGCAAGAGCTAAGGGTCCACGTTGGGAACAGAGAGGAGGAGAACAAAAGGGCAGAACAGTTTGTGATGGTCACAGAATCACAGAATGCACTGGGCTGGAAGAGATCTCTAGAGGTCATCTAGTCCAACCCTCCTACAGTAAACAGAGTCATTCCCAACTAGATCAGGTTGCTCAGGGCCCCATCAAGCTTGACCTTGAGTGTCTCCAGGTGGTTCCGCTACAAGCACAGTACATAACTTCTTCCTAATCTCCTATCTAAATCTACCCATCGCTCATTTAGAACCATTACTCCTTGTTCTGTTGCTACATGTCTTTGTAAATGGTCCTTCCCTAGTTTTCTTTTAGGTCCCCCTGATGTACTGGAAGGCTGCTATAAGGTTTCCCCAGAGACTTCTCCAGGCTGACCAACTCCAACTCTCTCAGCCTGTCTTCCTAGGAGAGGTGCTTCAGCCCTCTGATCACTTTTGTGGGCCTCCTTTGGACCCTCTCTATCAGGTCCATGTTCTTCTCATGTCGACAGCCCCAGAGCTAGACACAGTACTCCAGGTGAGGTCTCACCAGAGCAGAGTGGCAAAAACAACTCTCTTGATTCCATGGTTTTCACTTTGATAGAGGGTTAGGTCACTTTTTTGGGGGCGAACAGTGGAGATAGGAGCCATCTGTCATCTGCAATGGGAATGAAATAACAAAGATTACATTTTCTGCTCCCTGTTCCTTGTACTCTCTGGCACTTCTGGAAGACTTAAGAACCTCTATGGTTCTTAAATCCATGACGTTGGTTCAAGGCTGAGCCCCTGATGCTGGTTTGTCATAGAGTCAGTTTTCTAATGAGACCTCCTCTGACTACAATAGTCTTGTCAGGGGTCTGTGGAGCTGTTGGAATCAGCCTTGTGCTGGTGTAGCTACAAGGAGAGACTTGTAATTACTGGAGAGCTTTTTGAAAGGCTGGAGTGGAGAGTGCCTTCATTCTGCTGTGCTGTATATGTGGATTTACAACATGCTGCACTGTTCCATTAACTAGGTTTACTGAAGATTATCTTTGGAGCACTTGCTGTCAGCTTTGCAGTAAAAAGGCTCAGAGAAATACTTCCATTTTGGGAGGTGCTTTATATGAAGAAGTTTGAGATGATCACCATTTTGAAAGGGCAGTCATAAAATTCAAGGGCAAAATGGGCCTTTGTTCTTTAGTCTATCACAGCTAGCTAAAGCACCTACTGCTGCTCACCTTCTCCTGTGTCTCACCAACTAAGGTGAAGAACCTTTTTGGAGTTGTTGCCCTGACACCATTGGCTAGAATCAGCCCTCAGACCCATGTTGTGCTTCAGCCTCTGGTAACAGACTCTCTTGTCACACCCCACCTGCAGTACTGTGTGCAGGTCTGGAGTCCCCAGCACAAGAAGGACATGGAACTGCTGGAGGGAGTTGTGCAGGTGATGGCAGAGCAAAGCACTGAGCCTTCTGTTTAAATCTGTCCTTTGTCAGGCAAAAGTGAAAGAGACCTATCTAATAGGTCATAGCATCCCAAATCCTGATTTTTAAAAGCAGTCCTAGTTTAAAAGTTTGTTGATAGTCCCATTTCACATAACCATGGTTCATATAAGGAAGGATATGTGAAGTGGCTTGATACGAAGGCTGTGTTTTAATTGTCAGCTAGCAGGCAAGGATTTTTTGTGTCTTTAGGTGAGAGAAGGAGAGTGATCTCTGACCTTGGTGCCAGGGAAGGTCATGGGGCAGAAAATTTTGAGTGACATTATGCCTCATGTGCAGGGCAATGAGGGGACTGTGAACCTGGTCAGCATAGATTCAAGAAGGGCAGGTTGTACTTGGCAAGCCTGATCCCCTTCTATAACAAGGCGACCTGCTTGGTGGATGAGGGAAAGGCTGCGAATGTTGTTTACCTGGAGTTCAGGTTGTAGTGAGGTGGGTGTTGATTTCTTCTTAGTATCAAGTGATAGAATGAGGGGAAATAGCCTCTGAATTGCACCAAGGGAGTTTAGACTGGATATTAGGAAGTTTTTTGTTTTTTACTTAAAGAGCAGTCAGGCATTGGCATAGCCTGCACAGGGAGGTGACAGCATCACCAAGCCTGGAAGTGTTCAAAACAGAGGACAGGATCACAGGATGTTAGGGGTTGGAAGGGACCCAAAGAGATCATCGAGTCCAACCCCACTGCCAGACCAGGACCATTATCTAGCTCAGGTCACAGAGGAACGCATCCAGACAGGCCTTAGAAGTCTCCAGAAAAGGAGACTCCACAGTCTTTCTGTTCCAGTGCTCTGTGACCCTTACAGTAAAGTTCCCCCTTGTGTTGAGGTGAAACCTCCTGTGCTGCAACTTACATCCATTGCTCCTTGTCCTACCACAGGGAGCAAGTGAGAAGAGCCTCTTCCCCCCACTCCTGACTCCCAGCCCTTAGATGTTTATAAACATTTATTAAGTCCCCTCTCAGTCTTCTCTTCTTCAGACTAAAAAGCCCCAGGTCACTCAGGCTCTCCTCATAAGGCAGTGCTCCAGTCCCCTAATTATGTACACATGGAACTAATGGTCCTGATGCTCTTAGTCTGATTGTGTGATTCTATCTCACAAGGTCAAACCTTCTGAAAATTTTCTGCTGCATTGAGGGTTGCAGCATGGAGCTGCAGGTAGATGTTTTCATCTGACCAACTGCCCCTGGGCTCCAAACAACCCTAAGAGGGTTGCAAGTTCTGTGGTGGTGATTCTCTTCTTTTATGCAATGCATGTGCATAATACAGATTCTGTACTTCTCAGCTTCCAACTTTTACAGCTTTGAAATTCTCAGCCGTAATGTTGCATTAAGGGAGATTTGAATTCAAGTTCATCTATTTTTTTCTGTTTTTTTTTTTT
>VWZI01009946.1:63490-74233 GCA_013396835.1 Psilopogon haemacephalus
AAAATCCCCAAAAAACCCCCCAAAAACACAGATTAATGGAATATATATAATTTTTCCCATAGTTTGTTCCCCAAAATTACAATATTGTGCCAACATGAAAAGTTTAGATTTTATTGTACTTCCAGACGTGTGAATTCCTTCTCTCCTACCCCCCTGAGTTTGGTGCCAGTCCTTCAGAGGACTTTTTTTTTCTGGGAGGAGGAGAGGGAGGACTTTTAAAAAAAAATTCTTCCCGTTCCCACTTCAGTGGAGTCAGATTTTAAGCAGGTAACTTTTACCTGTCTTTAGGAAATACCTGGATGGGGAAAAAAGTTCATCTTGTGTTATCTGTATCTTTCTTCTAACTCTTTGTTTCCTTAGCAGGCTTGGAACATGAAAGATAGTTTGGCATGCATGAGAGACCAGAGCTTTGAATTTGGAGTTCAGATCCCTCTCTGCCTTTACTCTCCCTCTTGAGTCCTTGGGTATATCCTAGAGCCAGTGTAATGTAGCTCTTGTAGTCTCTTGCTGCCTGGAGGAATCCTTAGCCCTAAGTTAGGTTCCCATGATAGGGCATCTTAAGTGTCTACTCTTTCATGGAGGGAGGCATCACATTAGTCACTTGAGTTCACAGTTTTGAAGTCTTTGGCTAAGCATGAAAGTGGAGAAAACCTGCTCCTCTTGTTAGGCAGGCACTCCTCACACTTGCTAGGAGATTGCTTTTTCTCTGGCTGAGGCTATTTACAAGCGGTTGTGATACAAGTCATGTTGATTCTTTCTTGCTGATGCAGCTGCACTCTGAAATAGTTAAATGTCAATTGGAGGAAGAGCTGAACCTCACAGCAGCTATCTATGGTGAATGTCCATCAGCTGGCTCATGTATTTCTTTGAGTTATCAGGTAGAACCCAAACAGCAATGGCTAGGGCAACTCTCTAGAGGGGGTGGTGTGCAAGCTTGGATGCCTTATAAAGAAGAGAGAAGCTGAATACTGAACTTAAGAATTCTCAAGCTGCCTACTAGGGAAGCTGTTTTTAGTGTCATACATAGATCAGTTTGCTGTTAGCATACCTGTTCCTCTGGACTCCATAGGAAGAGCAGAAATTGCTGAAGACGAAGGAGGATGTTACATCTTGTTGGCTCAGTCTGATGGATGTCCAGAGAGGGTTGTTACCAGCCCAGTTTCTGGAAATACCTAAGTGAGCTAGATTTCATGGAAGTCTGCTTGATTAAGCTCTTCAAAAGCAATCACATCAGGGCTGCAGGGGTGTTTGGCATGAGCGAGAAGCTGCTCTGCACAGATACAAAGAAAGGAAATTGCCAACAGAGAGAGTGTGTTTTCACCACAACAGATGGAAATAATTTTACTTAACCATTTAATGACATGATACTACTACTACTAACAACAGCCAGGTAGCTGTGGCACAGGAAGTGCAGGCACTGTAGTGATGATGCAACCTATGCACATGGTGAATATGGAATAAAAATAATATGGAATAAATGTAAAAAATGAAAATAAATATAAGGAAGATGATTGAAATTAAGAGTAGAGATTGTTCCAAAGGAATGCCAGTAAGAAAAGGAGCTGCTAGGGCAGAGTTTGACCTTGCCATAGCTGAGGCAGTAAGTTTCAGTCTGGGCTTGAGCATCTTCAAATAGGAACTTCTGCATAGGTTCAAGGTCAGAAGAATGTAGCCAGTTGGACAGACCACGTTTTTATTACCTTAATATATAAGGTAATCAGATAATTTAATCTTCGTTGGATCTATAATAATGTAAAAAAAAAAAAAAAAGTTAATTGGCTAGTTAGCACTCAAACTATTGCTTCTGACCTTTTGGCTGTGAAGGGCCCTGACTCATGCTTGTCTCTTACCTCCAGCACTTTCCAATCTGATGACACCTGCTCGGCCTGACCCACCCAATTTGCCTGTGATGGTGACTTGTGTGTTTGAGGCTATCGCTTTTATTTCCATCTTCTTTGTTCTGTGTTGGTTCTCGTATTTCTTTTTCCCTACTGTTTGATTACATGTATGAATAACCCACCTAGGCATATTTAGAGGATCATTATTATTATTAAATCATGAGTTTATACTAATGGTGTTCAGACAGTCAAGGTTGGGTAGGAAATGTGAGGGGGGAAAAATCTAAGTGTTTGACTTCGGTACCTGCAGTAACCATAACAGAACAATTTGTGCATTTTGCCCTTTCCCCCTCTGTGTCTACAGTTGTCAAAACCTGGCAATCTACAGCAATCCTTATTTCCCTGGGCTGTTGTGAGGAAAGGAATAAGTCAAAGTGTAAGGTACTTGGAGTTCCTGATAATAAGGATTCGGTGGCAGGAGCAGAAGGTCTTTTAAGTGGCTATTAAAAGCAAATTCAAGGTCTTTTGTCCTAACCAGTACATCTTTTCTTTCATGCTAACGTCTGTGAAACTCCAAATTTTGAACTGGTTCCACTGGAGGGAGAAGAATGTTATCTCAAAGTAGTTTTATTAAAAATAGAATAATATTGTCTCTGAATAACGCTGCCATCGCAGATTGATCTCCCTGCAGGAGGGTGAGCTGCCGTCAAAGCTGGGAATAGTGAGGAAGCTCTGAGAGAGGCCTCTCCCAGTGCCAACTGCACTACTGACACAGTGGCTTTTCCAGCACTCATCTCATGCTGTAGTGTTGAAGACAGAAGGCTCTTTATTTTAGGGAGTATAACAGAACTGTTTCTTTGGCATGGCAGCTAATTTCCTGCTGCTGTTCTTCTGATCAAGCAATGAGACATTTTCACATGACCAAGTAAATCTTTGAATCAGACGTGAGGATAGAAAGGACTTCTACATGTTTTCTAGTCCATCTGCTGTTTCTGGAGAGAGAGAGAATCTCTTGTCCATTGTATTGGGTTTAAGCTCGCCCCCCTGAGCTCAAAAGCTCAATAAATACTTAATTCGCTTTGGAGGTAAAAAGAGATAAACTTTAATAATAAATAGAAGGTAAGGGGGGGTACATAGGATGGGGAAAAGAGAACCAAAAATACCAGGTAGGGAGAATGAGAGGTATTACAGGGATAAAGGGGGAAAAAGGGAGCAAAATACACAATAATAGAATACAACCCATGAATGGGAGTCAGATCCCAATGCTGAGAATTGATGATTTGATGGTGGATGAAGCCAGATGCAGGATTTTGATGGTTGAATGCAGTTAGAGTTCCAAATAAAAATGGTTGGTTGTTATACCCACATGTTTGCTGGAGGGCATATGGTGGTCAGCAGCAAGTTGCTGGGCAGGCAGGAGGCACCAAGACAGAGAGAAGACAAACTGTCCACCCCTTTTATAGCATTCTCGTCAGGAAGTGGGAGGGGGCTAAACATGACACCTGGGGGCAGGTCAGACCATCCCCAGGGAGGCTCCAGGTAGGCTTAAACCTTTACACCCATGCTATGTTCAGTGGCAGTTATTTGAGTTGCTAGTTGGAATCTAAGGAAGATCAATAATGCCTATATACATGTATGTGCATGTGTGGGAAAGAAGACAGAGAGAGTGGAGCCTGGAGTCTGAAATGGCAGTCTAAATTTTCTTGTAAAATCAGCTTTTATAGGAGCCTTTTTCTCTCTTTTGGAAATGGCTTAGGCACAAAGTGCCTCACATAGTTCAGTTTCCTTTATGGAAACAGATAGACTTCCCTTCAGCCTTCATGGAAAATCCTCACCTGTCCTGGCAGTTTATGACATCTGAAAGGGCTGTACTATATTACCTGTGCTGCTTTACCTTCTGTCAACTTTTATTTATTTGTTTTTAAAATTGTGATTATTTGTAATTGAAAGCTGGCCTTTGAAGCTACTGTACCCACACTTGGAGTTTACCTCATTCTTTCAAGTCAGAATCTTTAAATGGCCCTCAGCAGGTGTGTGACTCCACAAACTACTGCACAAAATCTGCTGATTTGCAGATGATACCAATAGATAACTGGAAAAAGAACGGAGCCAGCAAAGTAACTGGGGGCTCTTTTTCTTTTCCTTCTTGAGCTTAGGTAGAGATGGGCACATGGCAGATTTAAAGGAAGATGGAGGGGAGAAAAAAAAAAAAAAAAAAAAAAAAGATTAAATTTCCCACGGCTTTGGTGGNAAAAAAAAGATTAAATTTCCCAAGGCTTTGGTGGAGGCTGCTTAGCAAAGGGGAAGAACTGGGAGATATGATCCAGCATGGGTTAGCTGAATCAATAAAAATAAATTACGAGTTCTTTGCTATCGCCTCTTATAATGTATGATAGGGGACCCTTAAATCATATCAGTACCTGCCAGGAGAGATTGTATTTATGTTTAACTGAGTTACACAGAGATAAAGCTCAGCCTTCTGTTACTTTAAGCAATCTAGATGTCTTTTCTGGTGGGAATGTGTGTTTATGTGCAGCAAGGCCATAGGAAGAGCTGGAAAGATTCTGTGGAGCATAACTGTGCCTTGTCAGGGCGGTGGGTCAGATAACCTGAGGGGGCATTTCTGTCTCTAACTTCTCTGACAAAGTGCTACTCACACACTGCTGATAGTATTGCTTTGTCTACCCTCCACTCCAGTGTGTTTATTCCTAGTGGTCTGGAATTCGACCCAAATTTCTCTTGTGTGTTATTGCTGCCCTTAAAAAGGTGACTAAGATAACCAAGTCTTTCCTGATGCTCTGTGACTAATAATTCTACTAATACTTAGCTTTTATAGAGTGATTTTATTCTATTTTATTCCCCTCCCCCTGAAAAGAAGATGAAGGCTTCATGATCTGACCTGAGATAGCTATGTTTAGGGCTCTGCTGCAGCCTCTGAAACTGAATCCAGCTGTTCTTTAAGGGCTGATAACACTGCTGGAACCCTTTCTTTTATTCTTTGGGAAGGAGACATAAAGAATGTGGTTGTAATTTTTATTTTTTGCCTGTGTGTATGTGTGTGCACTTAAGGTAAGCACGTAGGTATGCAGGAAGTGTATTTGCAGAAACTGAGATGGGATTTGCATTTTTTCTTTCCTTTTTATTTTTTTTTTCCCTTGAAAAAAAAAAATGTTACATGGGAGATATTACCCAGTTTTTAACGTGTTAGGTACATGGAAGAGCAGCGTGGCTGACTTGCAGATGCTCTAAGGCTAGCAGCTCCAAATACCGCTCATTCGTATGATAATTTGAGACTGTGTTTTGGGAGGAGGAAAATGTTAGTGTGAAATATTATTATAGTAAGGTTCCTCTTCTGAATCCTGGAAGCATTAGTCACTTCTTCAGTGGTAGTGTCATCAGCAGCCATGAGATGGACTTTGATGTGCATCACACCTCTGAATATATCGTAAATTACACGTTTAAAACCAAAAGCATGAGCAACCTGGCCAGATTCAATTCTAAATCCTGTCTAGATTTGTGTAGGCCCAGAAATGCAAATCTATGACAGTGGCAGAGGTGTCTGCCTCAGTGGTAATGCCAGGATGGGCTTGTCCTCGAATTGCCAAAGCAGACAACCAACATAGAAGAGTTCTGCCTTGCTGCTGCTGGTAACTGTGCAGGAGGAGGGAGTTGGGCTTTCCAGAGATGCCTTTTTCCACAGTCCACTGTAGTGGCTATGTTTTTTTTCCCCCCCTTCCTCAGATTCTGCTCGTTCGTTGCAAACCCTGTAAATGGGAATTTAAAAGTGCTGCCTACATCCTAAGGGCTCTTTTGTGAAGATAATGTGATCTGTCTCCAGTGTCCCAGGGGAATCTATGGGACCACTTCTGAGCTTTGGCTCCTACTTACTCTGCTGCCTGATTTGCATTAAAAGGGAGGACAGGGGACAGAAAGAACATACCCTGGCAGTTTTCATACTGGAAAGTGAAAAGCAGTATAGGCAAGGGAGGATTAAAGAGAAATGTCTTTCTTTTAGTTACTGGTTCTTGTTTTGAGGACAGGTTTCACAGTCTCAGCTGTTTGGAGATCACAAGTTCACCGGAACATGTTTTGCTTTTGTGTGTGATCTTGAATCTTGTCTCTCTGTTTCAGAGGGCTTTTTTGTCTGTGCTGCCTGAAGCCACCCACAGATAATTTTTAACTCTCTAGAGATTAAAAAAAAAACAACAAAAAAAAAAACCTCTGGTACCTCTCCTGTTTTCTTCCCGTGTCTTAGGACATGCTATTCCTTAACTGCTACTAACTGGAGATATGTTTTCTTCAGCTACGTCCAGGCAAAGGAAGAGATGCTAGATTGATATTTAAGGTGGATGTGTTCCTTGTTTTAGTTGATGGTTCTGTTACTGTGGGTGAACTTGGATTGACACTTTCTCTTCCAGATGATGCTTCTTAGCTTAAATTAACGAAATATCTTGAAGTGGGATTATTTCAGTCACGCTAAGCTCCTGGATGGAAACACTTTTTTAGAACAAAGTGGTCTCTTTTTTTTGATGTGTTTGCAAAGTGAATTGAACCAAACTCTTAAAAGTTGATTTGGATTCTTCTTCCTGAGTGTTTCTATGTAGAGAAACACTTAAGTCTCTCCCTGCTTTTGGTTCCTCATCAGTAAAAGCGAAGATGACGTCTTGTTTCACAGTAATGATGCTTGCAGAATCTGTTAACACCTGTGGAATTTAAATGCCTTGCACTTTGTAATAATGCTATAGTCTTCTTGCAACTGGAGATGGCATGCTTGGAGGATGGCAACTGTACTTAGATCTCCAGGGCAAATAAGCATGGGGATGATGTGTAGTGAGTTCACACACATTGCTTGCATACGCTTTTGGGGGTGTAATCGAGAGAAGTGGTTTTGGTGGGGCTAAAGTTACTGTTTTTGAGAACCACTGTATGATAATTTAGGAAAATATTCATACTGGAAAGTAATTAAGTTTCTCCAGGGAAACCTGTGTCATGGTGTGTTTTGAATTTTCAGCTAAATCAGTGTTGATAACACACCAAAGTTTTAGTTACAGCCGAGCAGTGCTTCATGGTGTCAGATTTTCTTTTTCTCTGCCTGCCTTAGGGGTAGGATGGGGGCTATCAAGAACTTGGGAGGGGGTGTATCTGGGACAACAGACCTGAGCTGGCCAAAGAGGTAGCCCCTTCCATATAGTATTATTCCCAGCAATAGTAGCTGTGGAGTAGTCTTTCCAAATAAGTCATTGTTCAGAGACTGATTTTGCATTGGTCTGCTGTGGGAGGCAGTCAATGGCTGCTTTTGCATCACTTGCTTGCTGCTGTTTTGTTGTTTGGTTGTGTGTGGCTTTTTGTTTGGTTATTTTTTTTTCTTCTTAGTAACTTTATGATTACAGTTTTTTTCTGACTTTTGCTTTTTTGGTTCTCTGTCACATCCTCCTGGATCAGGGGCAGAGTGGTGTCTGAGTGAGTGCTTACTTGCTGGCTGGGGACAACTACACTACCCACTTAGGCACAAATATAAGCTGAGCATGTAAACTCTTTCCGTCTTCAGAGTGTTTATGTGAGGAAAATAAGGTTGATACTGGTTGCTTTTGCCTGAATTAGCTTTGAATTCAGGGGTTATATGAAGGACCACTTTACTTGGCAAATTTGTCATTTCAAATAACTCCATCAGTTTGTTGATCGCTCCGGCGTTAATTTTGTGCCCTGACACCCACACTCTCCCACCTCTCCCCACCATGAAAAATACAAAACCAAAACCAACCAACCAACCACCCAAAAAAGCCCCCAAAACAAAACAAAAAAAACAAACCCTCCAAACAAAAACTCCCAAACAAACAAAAAACCCCAAACAAACAAAACAGGGGGAAAAAAAAAAAAAAACCTGAAGGAAAGAATCAGCTAGGGACCTCCACGGAGCAGCACTGCTGGCTTTTAGGTCCCAGAGCAGTTTAAGCTAAGTTGCCTCTAGCTGTGGGCAGCTTTCTAATACTGGTTCCCAGCAGCCTGTGAGTGTTCACATTGTAAATTTACTTACTTAGTGCTGTTGCTCTCATGCTGGTTGGGTAAAGGCAGATGAAGATTGAAGACAAGATTCCCGTGGCTAGTCCTGTGGGGATAAATGGTTGCAAACTTCATGAAAATAAGTCTGTAGGCAGGAGCTGGAGACCCCAGCACGCCAGAGAAAGTGAGCAGAGATCTCATTTTTCATTTATAAGTCTGTTTGCAGTCTCTTTGTTGTTCTGTGTGCTGCTCACTGCTTATCCCTTTGCTCATTATTAATTACTCTTGGTAAATATGTGGACAGGGCTACTGATGAGTTGTGTTAATCTCTGTGCTGATACAGCAGGTGCACTTAGGAGATGGATTTCATGAAGTAGATCAGTGCTGTCCAAAATGACCACCTACTCTCTCTGGCTACTGTGCTCACCTCTCTTCTATCTCATATTAATATGAGCGTTACCTGATACAGGAGTATGACTGCCTTAGTGGCACTTTTGGATTGTTCTGAAGTTCGTTGTCAGCCTGCTGAAGGAATTGCAATGCCTTCCACTCTGATCTGTGTGAAACAGAGCTATATATTCTGCTCTGGGATATATGCAAAGCACTTAGCCAGTTTAGAACTGGCAGGATCTGGAGGAGGGTTTAATGAGCTAAAATAATTTTCCTTCATAGTAAAATTTTACAAGCATGAAAGGTTGTTACACCACCGAATAGTCTGAATTGCTTCTGAGCACTTCTGTGATTTATGATCTTGGAGATTACTAATAATCATCTTAACAATAGGGATCCCTTTCAGAGATGTGCTTTCAAGATTGATTGAAATCTCAGCTATAATTTCTAGCTACTTTTCTTTTTTCTCCTTTCATGCTGGTCAAGTTGTGTCAAGACTCAAGGCTGCTGGATCAGGCAGCCTTACTTGGGGGTGCTGGTGGACAAGAAGCTCAACCTGAGCTGGCAGTGTGCACCTGCAGCCCAGAAAGCCAACCAGAGCCTGGGCTGCATCAGGAGGAGTGTGGCCAGCAGGTCGAGGGAGGTGATTCTCCCCCTCTACTCCACCCTGGTGAGACCCCACCTGGAGTACTGCATCCAGTTCTGGAGCCCCTATTAAAAGAGGGATGTGGACATGCTGGAGCATGTCCAGAGAAGGGCCACGAGGATGATCAGAGGGCTGCAGCACCTCTGCTATGAGGACAGACTGAAAGAGTTGGGGCTGTTAAGTCTGGAGAAGAGGAGGCTCCAAGGTGACCTTCTTGTGGCCTTCCAGTATCTGAAGGGGACCTACAGAAAATCTGTGGAGGGACTTTTTAGGCTCTCAGGTAGTGACAGGACTAGGGGGGATGGAGCAAAGCTGGAGGTGGGGAGATTCAGATTGGATGTGAGGAGGAAGTTGTTCAGTGAGAGAGTGGTGACAGCCTAGAACAGGTTGCCCAGGGACGTGGTTGGGGCCACTTACCTGGAGGTGTTTAAGGCCAGGCTGGATGAGACTCTGTCCAGTCTGATCTATTGTGGGATGTCCCTGGCCAAGGCAAGGGGATTGGAACTAGATGATCCTTGTGGTCTCTTCCAATAATGATGGGATTCCTCTGTGCCAGAGACTCTTGATTTGTATTGTCATATAAGCCATTGAAGATAAATAATTGGCAGGCATTGTAATTTTTGTCATGCATGCCTTACAGGAGGGTGTTCAGCTGGCACTGTAGTTTCTGTAAGATAAAAATATGGACTGTGGAGAGGCACATGTGTAAAATTAAATGTTAAGGAAAGTCTTGCAGGACCAGAGCACCACTTCTTTCCAAAGGAAAAAATATCCTTTTTTTCCCGGTTATCCTTTCTCCATCCCCACTTCTGTCTAGAAAACCAGAACAGTTTATTGAATTATTCAGGTCATTTAGTTTTGTGTAAGCTCAGCTTGAAATTGCATTTTCCAGAGGTTTTGTATAGCCTTGAGGGAGTTGTAAGGGAGCCTGGCCTGTATTCTCACATTGTCCTGCAGTCTGGTTTTCCCTCTTTTTATTCTTAACCAGCTGAGCTGCTTGGTGCCCCGAGGGACATCTGCCCCAGGGTTGTCCCAGAAAGCACAGTGTGGCTGTGTGGAGCCTGGCCCACAGGAGACAGGCTTACATTCCACATCCAAGCTGTATTCCCTGGAGAACAAAAAAAAACCAAAAAAACCCCAGGTCAGCACTGAGATGACTTGGAGTTAATTTTGAGGGAAATTGGTTTGATGAACAGAAGCAGTTTCATTTGGCACTGTAAGTGTGTTTTCTTTATTTTGATTAAAGAATGCCTAAGAGTAAGTTTTTGCTGTTTCTGAATCGATATCACTTCCAACTTTATTGCTTTTATTTCTTTTCCCCAGAGCAAAATGTTTAAATCTTAACTTAGGTCGAAGAGTAGGCATTTCCTATGGGGTGGCAATACTAGATTTCCCAAAGCTCAGGGTAAGAAAATGCTTATTTTTCTTTTGAAACAGCACATTAAATGTGAAATCTCCAATTTTCAATTGAATTCAGCTTTTAAAATGCAAACTGCCAAGATTTTTATGGAACAGGGAAGCTGTGGTTATTTGTTAGTGTCGCCAAAAACAAGCCAAGCTTCTTCAACTACAAAGTAGAAATGGAAATCAAATGTTTTAGCTTGAATCAGTAATGTTTTGTTTTTTCTTTTTCATTTTTTTTTCTCCTGTGAGAGCTCAGTTTTGGAAAGTAGGTCTGATTTTCCTGAAGTTTTGTTCCATTCTTTTTCAACTAAAGCAAAATAACAGAACGTCTTAGAGAGTCTCTGATACTTGCCCACATCTGCTCTTGATATACCTGCTTCTGTGAGCATAGATGGGGCAACATGATGTGGAGGTCTCAGAATAGCCTCCTGAATGTAGTGGTTTAGCAGTTACCTACCCCCCCCC
>VWZI01009946.1:74294-141341 GCA_013396835.1 Psilopogon haemacephalus
CCACTCTTATCTCATCACCTGTTGATGCTGCAGATAAGCTGAAGTAGATCGGCCAGGGGGGTTAGTAGCAGGAAAGTATTTAGTAGAATTACTCTGAATTAGCTACCAAGACAAAGAGACAAAAAGAGACCATGCAAGAGGAGCAGCCACAGTGCAGAATGGACAGAAGCCATCTACTATCTGGTTGTTTTCAGAGCAGTTCTGAAAATCAACTTTTTTTCTTTCTCAGTAAAACTCTGGTGAAGTGACACACTGTGTTTACCTCTCTCAGCCAATAGTCTAATTTCTCACTCAAATTCTCCAATTAGCTCAAATCAACACACTGAAACACTTTGAGGTATTCTCTGCAATGCTGTGTCAAAAGCTCTCCATGAAAACAACCTGGGAACTGGCTTAGACTTGTGTCTTAACTGCATGTGACGCTTCCTTACTAGTTATGTTTGGGCTGCAGTCTGATGAGGTGGCGTTGTGGGGGAGCCTGCTTTTGCAGCTTTTCTTGGGAAGGTTATATATGTTCAGCCTCACTAATCCTTCCTGGTTTGCAGACTCCCAAACCATTGCAAGAGTTTGCTTTATTGGATTTGAAGCATGTAGTCTTGAAAGTCAGTGGGGACAGGGTGGAGGCCACCTGGGGTTGTGGCACAACAGTGTTGCCTGACCGGTGGTGAGTGATTTTTATGGACAGGTTGCTGCAGTGGTAAGACTGGACTGTGTCTTACCACTGCCTCAGGCAAATCCTGATGTTTCCTGGGAGCCTGTGTGAGATTTAACTGCAAAGGGATGCTCATGCTTTTGCTTTTAATGTGTTGTTAACCACAGGTAGAGCAGGATTTTCGTTAGTCATCTTGAGCAAAAATCCGGAAAAGCTGTACTAAACAATGTGCTTTCCCTTTGGATTTATAGCCAGAACTAAGCAGGATTCAACCCACTCCTCTAAAGCTGCTGTTATCTTGTGGTTTGCAGGGTGAAAACTTCAAAAATGTAGGGCATAGGAGATCTGGGGAGAGGCCACAAAGAATTGGGAGAGAGACAGTGTGGATGTTGCCTTTGGTTGGAATTTCAATTTATGGTAGAATTTCTCTGAAATTTTACCAGGACATGGAGCACTTCTGCTATGAGGACAGGCTGAGAGAGTTGGGGCTTTTCAGCCTAGAGAAGAGAAGGCTTCGAGGAGACCTTATAGTAGCCTTCCAGTATCTGAAGGGGGCCTACAGGAAGGCTGGGGAGGGACTGTTCAAAAGGTTTTGTAATGACAGGACGAGGGGTTATGGGTTTAAACTGGGGGAGGGGAGATTTAAACTGGATGTTAGGAGGAAGTTCTTCACAATAAGGGTGGTGAGGCACTGGAACAGATTGCCCAGGGAGGTTGTGGCTGCTCCCTGCCTGGAGGTGTTCAAGGCCAGGCTGGATGAGGCCTTGAGCGACCTGATCTAGTGTGAGGTGTCCCTGCCTCTGGTTAGGGGTTGGAACTAGATGATCTTTGAGGTCTCTTCCAATTTAAACCATTCTGTGAGTCTATGATTTTATGTAATAAAATAAAAGACTGGATCTGGGATGCACTGAGCTCAGCGGAAGTCATCCTCCTGTCTTCAGTGTGATTAAGGAAACGGGAAAGCTGGCTCTGTGAATCTTCACCATGGTTGTGAAGCAATATAAAGCATGCCATTTCTCAGGGCTCGTGCTGTGGTGAATGGCTTCCTAGAGACTCTCTAGAGGGGTCTTGTCTGAGCCTCTGTGGAAGTATAAGGAACATCCTAGAGATGTCCTTTTCATCAGGTTCGAGCAGGGAGCAGGCTGCACCGCCTCCCTCAGTTGATGTAGGAGTGGTTATGCAAAGAGTGGTTGCTGCAACTTGCAGCTGGCTCTTCACCCTTTGTATGGGAAGGTGTGTTCAGGGTTTTAAGATGCATTTCAAAGGATATTGTCCTTATTTCCCCACTGCACAGCATCAGTTTGGGCTGACACCAGCTCCTCTATGCTGACTCAAATCTGCCTGGCAGGTTTCTTTTCACACCCTGCTGGAAGCAGCTTAGCTTTTATCTTCCTCCTGAAGGTCTCTGCATGGGGAAATAAAGGGACAAAATGCAATCCAGCATGAGGAAAGCGAATCCAGTAGAGAGAGGAATGCTCAGAGCGTCTATTCTAAACCCATTAAGTTGGATACTGACTGCATTGTCACGTACCAAGGTCCCTTACAATTTGAAGAGGTCTCTTCCTGGTATTATGCTGACAGGAACCGACTGCTGCAGCCGTTGTGATATTGATTAATCCTTTGGCATTTTTCTGCAAAGCTTTAAATTCCTCTCCCAGTAGCCTTTCAGCTGGGAAACCCAAATGAAATGTGTGACAGGGCTCACTGCTGGGGAGTGGGAGGGTGGTGGTGGGAGTGGGATGGAATAAGAGAAAGTGAGATAGCAGAAAATATCCTTGTTGTGTAGGAAAACATCAGTGAACTCAGTCCTTTAGGTCACATTTTGAATTTGAACATATATTTTAGCCAAATGGGGAAGTGTCTGTTAACAAAACAAAAGAAGTCCACCCCCTCCCCAGGTATTTACTGAACACTTCCCTAGATGCTTTCACAGCCCAAGCAGGTGCAAGTGAAGCCAGCCTATTCTTAGCTTCTGCAGGGAGGAAACAAGGTTGAAATGTTAAAATAGTAAAAATAAAAAATGAAGAGATGCCCCAGAGCTCTTCCTGTGTCTGGTCTCATAGAATCTGAGGGAATGAACTGTGTGACATTAGTTATACTTAAAAAGCAAGGAACAGATGCTTGAATGCTCTGAGGAGCTTCTTTCTTGCAGAAGTTCCCATCCTGTCTGAGCCTAAGAGCTGGCACCGAGGCTCACAGATTATCAAAGTGCATAGCTGCCTTGTGGGGAGAGAAGGGCACTAGGTAATGTAGCTGGTAACTAAGAGGATTACATTTACAGGATACTGGAGGGAAGTTACATTCCCCAATCGTCCCCCATGTAATGTTTAACTCTCCTCTTCTCCTGCCTCAGTTTGCAGGGGCATGACTTTAGAGCAGCTCTCCAGAAAGTAAGTCAGTGGGTCCTGAAGGCTCTTACTCTCCTTTAGCATTTAAGATACCACTGAATTTTTGTCTCATTCAGTGCCTCAGTTGAATGTCCTGCTCTATGTCCCTCTGCTTTACCACTGCCATGAGGTATTAGCCTATGGGAATTGTTATGCTTCTGAAGTCAATGACGACAGATAGAGAGCAACAAAGCTCATTCTTGGCAAAAATTGACTGTTTTGCTGGATGGGGAATCTTCATAAACAAACCTGACAGTTCTTTACATGGAGACTCACCAATTCAGGCAGCACCCTGAGAAACAGGAAACGCTGACTGTAATTTCTGATTGGGCTGTCAAGTTAGCAAGGGCCTATCTGGTTCCATTTCTGATCTTGAACAACCACAGCTATAGAGAGGGCAGGTCACAATGTCTGATTAATTCCTGTGGCATGTTTTATTTCAAGTGCTAAACATTTTGAGGTTAAAAGAAATGTTACTGGTTACATGATGCATTAAGCTAATTATTGTAATTTTAAAAAATTATTGTATTTAAAAAAAATTACTTCCTTTTTTAAAAACTTGATCCTATAATACCACAACTTTAATGGATAAATGCTAAGCTCTCCTTTGGGTGATCTTAGATGATTTGTATGTCGCTACATGGTCTAAAGGAAACCTTTTTCTTTCTTTCTTTCTTTCTTTTCCCTTTCTCTTCCTCCCTCCCTTCCCCCTCCGTAGGTGATTCTCATTCTGACAAAGCTCTACGACTTCAACTTGGGGAGTGTTACAGAGAGCTCGCTGTGGAGGTAAGTGAATTTTAGAAATCACAGCACTGTGTCTGTTGTAAAACTGGAGGCTGAGCAACATAGGTATCTGAGTTGATCAGAGGAGACAGCAGGACGGAATCTGAGATAACTGAAGCTGCTTTTTGGAAAAGGGATACACGATTAACAGCACATTGCCTTAATGAAGTGAGGTCTACAAGCAAGGATTCCTTGATGTAAGGGCACTTCCTGGGCACAATCTGGTTTCAATCTTGCATTGGACAAGTATCTCTCTTCCTTAGAGTCCTTTGTAAGGGTAGCAATAAGAACAGTCTCTGTAGATGGTACACGCTCACTAAAACTGTCCATATGACATAGAATCGTAGAATGGTTTAGTTTGGAAGAGACCTCAAAGATCATACAGTTCCAACCCCCTGCCATAGGCAGGGACATCTCCCACTAGAACAAATGACACAGTGCATGATATAACCTTAGCTGATCTTAGTCTTGTTCTTTGGTCCTGTGAGCTGAGATGGTCATCTAGGCAGTGAACCCATGGTACTTTTGGTTTTAAGGACAGACACTGAAGGATGATCTTCAGAGGTCACTTCCAACCCCTACCATTCTGTGATTCTGTGACTAGAGATACCACAGTTGAGTTGCTGGTGTCTTTTCAGCTATGAATAGACATGAGTGGTGTCATGTACCTGCCATTCTTCTAGTCTGGCATGGGAGGTGCAGTGTCTTGGCCTGGGGAAGCATGTGCTGTTCAAAGCTTGTGTTTGTGGGTATGAATGTGCATCTGAAATAAATGAAGTCCCACTTGTCCCATGAAAACTGCCCAAACTCACCCCCATAAACAGGCCAGTTCTTTGACTTCTGTAATCACCAATATTTTATACCTGCTGAGAATTGCTCTTCCTCCTAGGGACTTAAACTAAACAGAAAAAGGCAGCCACAGGTTGTGGGAGGCCAAGTACCTTGCATCAGGTTTTCCTGGTGCCGTTGTGCAACCTGCTGAAATTATAGTTGGTGGAACTGTCAGTGCAGTGCAGCATTATAGGCATTGCTTCTGATGTGAGCAGCTTCTTGGCAGATGGTCTCTTGTACTTCTTTCTTCCCAGCTAATTTAAAAGCCCCTGTTTAGAGCAGACTTTGAGCGTGCGCTGCAGTTTTATTGCTGCTAATACATTCAAGGGTTAATTGTTCAGCAGGGCTCTTGAAATTTCTTAATTTGAACAGTACTTCCAAAGCCTAATTGCACTGTACCATGGTAATCTGCAAAAGTATAAATAACTGTGCTGCTAATAAGAGAGAACACAGTAATTTCCACTTACCCTGGTACTTTTCAAGGTACTAAAGCCTTAAAAAAAAAACTTTTTTGCTTCTTTACCTAACAAGTAGAAATGGCACTGTGATTGTACTTTAAATGTAATTGCCAAGCAATCTGCTCTGCATAAATAATGTAAACAAGCTGGCAACTCCCATCCTAATACAGAACTTGCAGCATCACCCAAGCTCTGTGGAAGGATAACAGCTGCATCCCTTTTGGAGCTTTCCCAGGGTGGTAAAAGTGTAGTTTATCATCAGGATAGCTGAAGGCATCTAGTGCTTCATCAGCTGGGGAAACACACCCATTTCTGGACGTGTTTCAGTATGTCCTGGGACACTTCTGCATCATTTCTGCAATGAAATATGGGACAGCATGGGGCCAAGAGACTTGGAGATGTTAAGTCAGAACCTCCTGGGTTCTTTTCCAGGCTCTGGGAAGAGAGCTGAGGGTAAGAACTAGAAGGTAGGAAACCTTAGTTTCCCACCTGGAAAATTCAGGATTAAGCCATATTGTACTTCAGAGGGGAATATGGAGTTTTAGAGAGCATCTATGAGCCTCTTTGGAAAGAACATTGTAGAAATACAAATAAATACTAAATGGAAGCAATGAGCCAAAAAGAAAGACTCCCCTTCTCAGGATTTTCTGTTCTATTTGCACATTAAGGCCTCTGAATCTTTGCATTATTTAAACTGGTACTTTTAAATATTTTCTTTTAGTTTTTGAGCCCCTGAAAATTTCAAAAGGAGGCTCTGTCTTTGCAGAGTGAATTTAAACCTTCTGGTAACAGCTTTTCTTTCCTTAGTTGCGCTTTGTAGACTAGTTCAAAGACATCTCTTAGCCCCAGGAACTGATGGGTCACAAACTGAATGCAACTATCAAGTAATTATCAAAAGGAGATCTGGACATTTCCAGGAGTTGTTTTTTCCCATGGATTTGTAGCATGGTTTGGGTTGGAAGGGACCACAAGGATCTTCTAGGTCCAAGCCCCCTGCCATAGGCAGGGACACCTTCCACTAGACCAGGTTGCTCAAGTCCTCATCCAGCCTGGCCTTGAACACCTCCAGTGGGGGCATTCCAGTGTCTCACAACTTCCACTGTAAAGAATTTCTTCCTAATACCCAGTCTAGATCTGCTGTCCACAAGCTTAAAGCCACTGCTTCTTGTCCTATCACAACAAGCCCTTGTAAAGAGTCCCTCCCTGGCTTTCTTATAGGTCCCTTTCAGATACTGGAAGGCTGCTAACAGGTCTCCCCTGAGCCTTTTTTTCTCAAGGCTGAAAAGCCCCAGCTTTCACATTCTGTCCCCATGGGAGGATCATAGAATCATAGAATGGTTTCGGTTGGAAGGGACCTCAAAGATCATCCAGTTCCAATCGCCTGCCATAGGCAGGGACACCTCCTGCTAGAACAGGTTGCTCTTTGCAGCCTTTCTCTGGACATCCAGAGTAAGGGGAGACAATCACCTCCCTTGTCCTGCTGGTCACACTTCTTTTGATGCATGCCAGGACACAATTGGCCTTCTGGGCTGCAAGTACGCGTTATTATTGTTATTGTTGGGTTTGTGGTTTTTTGTTTGTTTGGGTTTTTTTAAATTTTATTTTACCTATTTGTGCTTTCTGGAACATGCTTTCTGCTAACAAGGAGTTTTGTCCACCTGAGCTGTGGGGCTGTGTGATACCTATTCCAAATGCTGGGCATTTATTTCCACAAAAAAGGGAGTGGGTCTTGTGGCAAAGGGCAATGAGTCACACAGCAGTGCTTCAAAGGATGCAAAGATAGAGCAGAGTGCAATGTAATCTCCAAATACCATCTTGCCTCTGCCCGTTTCATGCATCAAAAGCTTCTTCTCTGTTCCCCCTGGGTTACAGCACAAGAGACTTCTTTTAATGGAAAACCGAATTGCCATATAAGAGAAATTTCTAATCCCTGTATCTAAATACAAAGACAAGTAAATCAATAAGAAAACATCCTGAATGTAATTAAAAATGGGAGTGAAAGAGGGAGAGAGGAGAATGAAAAGTTATGTTGAAAGCTGATCCCATATCAGGCTGATGTAAGTTTAGGCAGAGGAAATGCTAGTCAGCATTTGCATGCAGGAACACAAACCTTGCTCTAGTAGGCAAATCCATGCTTCTGAGGCTGCAAAAATCACAGAAGAGGTCTCCATTGCTACTGAAGCAACCTGCCTTGTGGCAGCCTGCTTTGAGGAAAGGACATTCCCATGCACACCCACTCACAGCTGCACCACTCTCCCTTGCTAATAGCTAAATCTTTTCTTGGTCACAAGAGATACCCGTTGGTTGTGGTTTAGATTTTTGTTTATTGTGTGAAGATGATAATTTTCCTCCTACGAAAGGAAGCCACTTTATTACAGTTGTATTTGTCATGGTGTGAGACATCAGAATTTGTGGAGAGAGATCTTTTAGTAGGTCCATAAATATAACTGCACTGTAGTAGGTTTGCAGTTACCTGCCCCCCACACCTTTTGTAAACCCTGGCTAGAACTCAGGACACTGGAAGTTAATAAATGAAGCTTTATATTTACAGCAATGCACAATATACAAGCAAATACATGGGCAAAGCTTCTCAGGTGTGCAAGCCCTTCATGAATTCTCATGTCTTAGCAAAATATGTAACTGAATAGTTGAGAATGCAGCTACATCTGGCCCACTTTCAGTAAAAAAAAATTTAAGAGTTGGACATAGGCTTTCTGTAGAATTATCCCTCCCTTCCTTCACCCCCTTCTCAATCAACAAAAGTGAAACAGTTCTCCTTCCTAATCTATAAACTGACATTGTTTTGAATGCTGTCGGAGCATCTCTAATTCCCAAAGCCTCTGTAGACCAGGATCCCTTCATCAAACTTCATTGCCCATGATGAAATGCAAGCATGAAGGAGTGATCTGTCATGAAATATGAATAGCAGTAGAGGCCGGGCTGTTTCACAGGAATTGTAGTCTAAGGCATCTGATAAACAGAAGAGAATGAGAGAGTTGGGCATCCAAAATATACTGTCTGAAAGGCACTGTTCACAATCAGGAGTTGAAGGGTTGGGTGGTTCTTGACCTATTTTTCTGCTGAAAATCTCAGGCAACTTTCATTGGGAGGAGAAGAGGAGGGAAAGTATATTCAGTGCCTTATTTCTTCAGATGTGTGTATTCCACATCTAACCAAATCTGATTGTGATGAGTTTTGGTTTCAGGTGTATATTGTGTTTAAATATATTCTATGGGGATTTTTGTAGGTGTCATGGTAGGCAGTGAGCCCTTTCATTAGTTAATCTTGCTGCTGTCTAGTTGTTTCCCTCATGTTGCAATTGCAAATAAACAGGAGGAATCAGTGGATTCCTTTTCTTATTCTCTAGGCCTTTAAGATTTCACAGGTTTTGCAAGCAAAGGAAGAGCCTTGTGAGTGTTTCCATACTTGTCTCCTGTTTTAGCTGTACAGTATTTAGATGGGGTTATGTGAATGTGGCAGTCTGGATAAGTCTTTAAAGTTGCCATTGTAATATTTTAAATGCTTTCAACTATAACTGGTGTTTAAGGCCAGGCTGGATAAGGCTGTGGCCAGCCTAATCTAGGGTAGGGTGTACCTGCCCATGGCAGGGGAGTTGGAACTAGATGGTCCTTGTGGTCCCTTCCAACTCTGACTGATTCTATGATTCTATGATTTCAGCCAGTGTGGGTTGAACAGTTATTTCTGCTAAGGTAACTGGAATAAAAGATCTTTCGCTGTTGCCTTTTTCAGTATCTGGGAGCAGTGATACGTATTTAGATTGTAGTAACTAAAAAGACAGACTTCATCCCAAGGGAGCTTTCAATCTCAGATGAAGACAAAGAGACAACAGGGCAATCCAGCAGACAGAAGTGCAAGTTAGCAGGAGGATATTTATGATCAATGTAATAGCCATGACTGCAACATATCAACTAATTAGGCAGTGGGGAGTAGTTCAGATTTACTTCCAAAGTGTAAGCACTTGCATGTGTCAGCTCTGAGTCCCCACTACCATTTTACCGACTTTTGGTGGTCCTCTGGAGAATTTCTCCCCTGTCTCAGCTAAATTATCTGATGGTACATAATGCTGGCCCATGCATTAACCCATACCCAAAGCCATGACTGACTCTGCTTAAGAGGCTAAAATGCTAATGAAACAATCTTTACACATATTTCTTCTTGTTTTCTTGTTTATTGACCAAGAAATTATGTTTCCATGGCAGCAGTCAAAAATCCTCAAGCATTTTTTTTTACTCTTGTGGCTGCTGTGCCTCAAGAGGTTAGTCTGTTGTCTTAGCTTCTTGTTGAGTTAAAAAACCTCAAACTTTTAGCTTTTTAGTAGAAACAGCTGCGAAGCACAGCAGCTGCAACTTAGCTTTGAGCTGAGAGGGGTAAAATCTCTAAGCTTGGTTGCAAGCTGCCTTATGTCTTGCATTGCTCCTACAGTTCTGTTTGAATTACCAAAGGGCTTTACACTGTTTCTTTCTGTGTCTTCACCTCTTAAGCCTCTCACAGTCTGCAGAGACCGTCAGCATCCTTCAGTGTACCTCTAGCATTTGTTGACTTTGCAAAGTTCCACAGCCCAAGCTGATTTCTGCACCCTAAGTTCATGTGTTACGTGTGGAGCTGGCTTGGGGTTAGGGCTGCTCTGTAGGTGTGAAATGGTGAATGCAGTGTGAAATGCCATGTCTACCTTTTGGGGTCTGGTCTCCTTGCTCCAAAGGTAGCAGCCTGGGTGGAGCAGGTGGAGCCTGGGTGAGTGAGAAGGCAGGCATCAGGGGATTCAAGAAGCCTGACTCAAACTTAGCTGTGAAACAAGCTAAACCTCAAATAAGGTATGGCTCAGCCACAATGAAAGAGTGTTTCTACCCCAGTGGCAATGCATTATTCAGACTCTAGTGCTGCAAGTAGCCACTTCTACTTTGTACCACAGCCTCTTGCTCAGTACTGGTCAGGTTCCACACATTTTGCAATGAAGCATTATAGTTTGTTTTTTTTCCTGGAATTTGCTGTATTGAAATAGTTTCCAGACGTGCTGCCGTGAGCAGCTGAAATCTCCCTGAACTATTGTCAAATTTAATTATATTTATTGTTTTTCACTTTTGTGCTGACAACACGCATCTTAGATACATGTTATTTTCTGGAGGACTGTATTCAGGCATAAAATTAATGGAGATGGTTTTCAGAGTGGGTACTTCCTGTTACTGCATCATATTTGGTATTTTGTAACAATGCTGAAGTGCAAAAATTCTGTGCTGATAGGGGAAAAGAGTTTTCTATATCTCCAGCCAGCCATCAGGGCATGGAGGGAGGGAGCCAGATGGGTGCAGAAGCACATTCGTGACCTCTCTTGGATTTGAAAGCCAGGGTGCCCAAAAGTTTAGTATCTCCACTGTTGTTACTAGAGTGTATAAATAGTCTAGATCAATGATGGCTGCTTTTTCAGGCTGTGTGACCCACCTGTCAAAATCCTTGTGCTTGAGAGCTCCTAGGTGCAGACTGCTGAAGAACAAAGGGAATGGGGAACTGTAGAAGATGATTGCAGTGTGACATTGGAGTTTTTCCTCATGGCTCCCAGCACCCCGAGTTGCAATTAGTGTGAGCCTTCAGCAGCATCCCTGAATAACGCAGTTCTTAATCTCTAGCATTCTTGCTCATTTGTCTTTTCCCCACTGTTTACCCTGGCTCAGTGCAGTCTGCATGTCAGTCATAGCCATCTTGGCATGGAAGCCACACTTAAACTATTTGGGAGATGCATAGCAGCTACATGTTGGCCCATTCTGAGCTAGCTGCTGCCAAATGAGTATCGTGGCCATTTAATAAAGAGAAGTTCCTTGACCCAAAAGCTAGGTAGTCACTAGCTATAAAGAATTGAAAAGGTAGCATTTTCGAGCCAAGTGAACATTTCTTGTTTGCTGTCATGGCTAAACTGCTGCTCATTTTGGAGAAACAGGTCTTGTTCTTCTACTCAGGCTCTCACACAGAGTTTGACACAGTCTCCAGACATCCGCATTTTTCCAGCTGTGCATGTGTGCCATGGGGTGAGTTGAATCTGCTGCTGATACTCATACCTTGCTGCTGTCACTCATACCTTGCTGCTGTCATGACAGCTTCAAAAAGAAAGTGCTGGCTGGAGCGAAGTATCATGGGGCCTGAAGTTCAGATTGCAAGATGAGAGGCTTCCTGTTCTGGTTGCTGCTTTTGTTTTCTGAGTTTGAGGTGTTGGTCTTTTCTGCTGAGAGAGCTGTGGATTGGGAAGTGGGTGGGGAGATGGCTGCCTTCTGCTGCTACTTCTGCTTTTTGCTGCACTTTTCTGCAGATAGGCTAAGGTAATTGTCTATCTTCATCAATCCATTAAAACTTCTTATCTCAACCCAGAGGGTTTTTTTTGCTATTTTCCCTCTCATTTGTCTGGGGAGAGAAGGGTTTGTGAGAGCAGGCTGTGTTAACCAGGGACAGTGTGTTGCAGCAGACATTATAAAGTGTGTCCTAGTTAGTAAACAGAAGAAAGAGAGAAAGCTGGTGAAAATAGCTATCACCAAGGAAAGAAATTAGCGGGTAAAGGACATTGCATTAAGTTGCGCTGCAGGAACGCTCAGTGTTCACAAAAGGCTATGCATGCACAATGGCTGGTTTTGTGCCCTTTTAACTGTACTGAAGAGGGGTGGCTTTGCTTCCTTGTGTTTGCTGGTTTAGGAGGGTGTCCATGACAGTAATGTTAGAAGTTGCAGGCTGTCAGATGGTTGTAACAATTAACCACCATATTCTACTGTAGAAGAGAAGCCATTAGAAGCGACTAATTATGACAGGGTTCAAAAGCCTTTTCTGGTTTGAGGTGATTAATTATCCTTCTAGGTATGGCTTTCCAAAGATGTAAATAAATCTTTCTGTGGACATCCATAAGGGATTGTTTGTAGGTTTAGCCCTCCTTGCATGTCCCTGAGAGTCACAGGTGGTGTCCAGAGTGACCAATATTTACAGTTCAATAGGAGATGCTGTCATTGCAACAAATGGATATTGTGAACTAAAACTGTTTGAAATCACAGAATGGTTTAGGAAATGCCTATGTTGGAAAGCAATCATGAAAATTAATAGCATCATCTTAAATCCAGTGCTATGTTTTAGAGCTGGGTAAACTCAGTAATAAAATTAAGACCTCATTGTTTAATTATTTATTTGATTCTTTAACTGGAGAGGACTTGCATTTGTCTCCTCGCTGTTGTTTCTCTAGTCCTATTATATCACACAGGTTTAGGTTTGTTCCACAAGGGAATGGTAAGGTTCAGTCCTCTGCTTTCTGACTATTCCTTCCTTTCACAAGTCATGCTGATGTTGACTCAGAGATGGTGGGGACTAAGAGAGGCAATGCAAAGTCATGTGAAAAGTAGCAACCTACCAAATATGAGTCTAAATGTCTTGGTATGTGTCTTGAGGTGGTGTGTAGATTGCACCTTTGCTTATTAAGATGCCTTAGTCATGTTTCATGGAACTCATTTGTCTCTCATGAACCAGTTTTCTGTCTGCTCCATTTGTTGTGTCGTTTAATTGCTCCATCAATGACCTTTCTGTGGGGGGTGGGAACGCCGTAAGACAGGAGACCTTTTGGATTTATTAATTTTTGGTTTGCCAAGAAAGCTCTGAGACTAATTGCCAAGGCTTCCCAGAAGATATTAGTTTACAAATTTTAGTGACACTTATGATTTATTAATGTGCTTCCTCCTACATCTGCTCATCCCTATTCCTTGGTGGAAGCCTTGCTGAATTGGAGAGAATTAATAAAACCAGAACTGCAGATTGTGATGGTATTTTAGGTAGGCTGTTAATTAAAAAGTGTAACCCATATTCAGGCAGCATTATTCGTATCTGTGATTTCTGAAGGCAGAGGTAAGTCTTGGCTTTGTCTAGGATCTTGATTTGATGAATGTGTTGCTTGGTGGCTGCACAGAGCTTTACATGTATGAGTGTGTGTAACTCCCTGCTCAACATGTGCTACACATCCCTGCTCTATGCTTCATTCACCAATCTTTTGCAGCTTGAACAGAGGGGCTGCTTTGCTGATGCTGTTGACCTTCACATGATCAGAGGGCTGGAGCACCTCTGCTATGAGGACAGGCTGAGGGAGTTGGGACTTTTCAGTCTGGAGAAGAGAAGGATTCGAGGAGACCTTATAGCAACCTTCCAATATCTGAAGGGGGCCTACAGGAAGGCTGGGGAGGGACTGTTCACAAGGTCTTGTAATGACAGGATGAGAGGTAATGGGTTTAAACTGGCAGAGGGGAGATTTAAACGGGATGTTAGGAGGAAGTTCTTCGCAGTGAGGGTGGTGAGACACTGGCACAGGTTGCCCAGGGAGGTTGTGTCTGCTCCCTCCCTGGATGTGTTCAAGGCCAGGCTGGATGAGGTCTTGAGCGTCCTGATCTGGTGGGAGGTGTCCCTGCTTATGGCAGGGGGTTGGAACTGGATGATCTTCCAACCTAAACCATTCTATGATTCTATGAAATGTGGCTGTGGGGAGGACTGGAGTGGTAACTACTGTATGTTGCAGATGTCTTTTGTGAGGAACGTGTACTTTAAATAGGTCTAGAAGGATCATGTGTTTGTACATCAGTTTGTTCTCATAGATAACTGATTTATTGGGATGTTTCTGTTAATAAGTAGGTCTGAGAACTTTTGGATACATCTTGTTTTCATGCTGAGGCCAGGAGAAAAAGCAGTTTGTCAAATTCCGAATGTTTTGGGGTAGTGTTCATAGGACAAAGATGGAATTCCAGAGAAAAAGGAGAGAGGGCGAAAACAAGCTGTGTTTTATTTCAATTTTCCAAGTTTCAGGTATGAGCCCTACACATTTCTCTTTTTTCCTCTCTCCCTCATAACTGTTAAATTATTTAAACTCTGCAAAAAGAGCTCCCAGAAGAGAGACTGAGAATCTCTCCAGGGAGAGACTGACACTAATCTTATGTGCAGAAGATCCAAGTTCAAGCCCTTGCTCTGAGTAAGTATAAAGGGAGGTGCTTTTTATTCCACAAGTAATTAGATTGTGTAGCTCATTGCTACAGGATTTGTGAGGCAGAAATAAAAGTGTAAATGGATTTCAAAAAAGGATTCAGTGAATTAATGGAGAATGTTTCTGCTGGTGGCTGTTAACGTGATACTGTGGCAGTAGCCTGTCACATTAATTGTTTTATGATATGACACAGGTTTGCAGGATTTGGATCAGTGTTGCAGAAACATCATCCATTTTTTGGTGTCTGTTCCTCAGCAATGAGCTCCTCATGCCTTAGATATTCTGATGAAATACCTGGGATTGACCTGGGGACATGGTATGCCACAGTACTTGAGTGGTTTGGGGATTTCATAGAATCATAGAATGAGTCAGGGTTGGAAGGGACCACAAGGATCATCTAGTTCCAATCCCCCTGCCATGGGCAGGGACACCCTACCCTAGATCAGGCTGGACAGAGCCTCATCCAGCCTGGCCTTAAACACCTCCAGGCAAGTGGCCCCAACTACCTCCCTGGGCAACCCATTCCAGGCTCTCACCACTCTCATGCTGAAGAACTTCCTCCTCACATCCAGTCTGAATCTCCCCACCTCCAGCTTTGCTCCATTCTCCCTAGTCCTGTCATTACCTGACAGCCTAAAAAAGTCCCTCCCCAGCTTTCTTGTAGGCTCCCTTCAGACACTGGAAAGCCACAATAAGGTCACCTGGGAGCCTCCTCTTCTCCAAACTGAACAGCCCCAACTCTTTAAGTCTGTCCTCATAGCAGAGGTGCTGTGGCCTTTCTCTGGACATGCTCCAGCATGTCCATATCCCTCTTGTAATAGGGGCTCCAGAATTGGATGCAGTACTTCCAGTGGGGTCTCACCAGGGCAGAGTAGACCTGCTGGCCACTTCTCCTGATGCAGCCCAGGCTCTGGTTGGCTTTCTGGACTGCAAGTGCACACTGCTGGCTCATGTTGAGCTTCTCCTCCACCAGCACTCCCAAGTCCCTCTCCTCAGGGCTGCTCTCCAGACAGTCATTGCCCAGCCTGTATTTGTGCTTTGGATTGCCTTGACCTAGATGGGGGACCTTGCACTTGGCCTTGTTGAACCTTCTGAGATTGGCTTGTGCCCACCTCTCCAGCCTGTCCAAGTCCCTCTGTATGCCATCCCTGCCCTCCAGCCTGTCTGCTGCACCACACAGCTTGGTGTCATCAGCAAACTTGCTGAGGGTGCACTCAATGTCTCTGTCCATGGCACCAACAAAGATGTCCTCCTCCCAGGACTGATCCCTGAGGGACTCTGCTTGTCACTGGCCTCCACTTGGACGTGAAGCCATTGGCAGCCACTCTTTGAGTGTGGCCGTCAAGCCAGTTCTTTAAGTCAAGAGTCCTGGGTAAGAGACCATGGGAAGAAGCATGATGGTTTTTACCTCTCACACTTTTCACAGAATATTCTGTGGCCAATTAGCAGGTATCCCAGTGTAGGGCCATGAGCTACCCAGGACTGGAGGACAGAGATGAGCCTTGCTCCTCTTGGAGAGTAAGAATGAAGATACTGCACACTCATTGGAAGTTTAGAGAGAGATTCTATTTACTGGTGCATATATGCAAAAGGGAATCAAGTAGAATGGGTATGTCCACAAGCTAAGCCAAGTCTATTGGACTAAGACCATCTGGATCCTCCACCCTTGGCAGGCCTGAGAGCAGGCCAGAACTGCCCTCCCCAGCTTAGGCCTATGAGGCCTCAGCAGGCTGCATGACACAGCTCAGAATTCCCTGCCAGCCAGGAGCCATCTCCCACACACAGACCACCAGATAAGGAGTGACACTGCTCTGCCTGGAGAGAGAACTGAAGGGAGGAAAGGCAGGGAGGGAAGAGAAGAGAGCAATATCAGTCAGGCACTGCTTTATAAAAAGCTGTGATACCAGAAAGTGGAATAGAATGACAATATTATGATATCCTGGGCTGACCAGGTCTGTCCTCTGTGGTCTTCTCAAGGCAACCTATCCCACCGCCAAACTACCACAGCAGGTCACACATTTTAATCAGGCCTACTCTCATGGGATTTGAGTCTTCTACACTCCAGGTAGGTTCTCCATCACCTGCCCAACTGATGGCTGTCTTGGATGCTATCAAATTTTCTTAGTAAAGCTATTTTATTAGATTAAGACTATACTTGGAAACATAGTTAAAAAAAACCCAGACAACTTAATTAAACAAAACAAAGGAACCAAATAAAACCAGACTGCCTTTGATCCCAGAAAACTTCTAGTTGGAAGAGACCGCAGAGATCCAATCCAGCATTGAAGGGTCAACACTAAACCATGCCCAAGCCACCAGGTCCACACACTGCTTAAACACCTCCAGGGGTGGTGACTCCATTCCAATGTTTGATAACTCTCTCTGTGAAGAAGTATTCATAGCATCCAGCATGAACCTCGCCTGGGGCAGCTTTTAACTGTTTCCTCTAGTCCTGTTGGTTGCCACCAAGGAGAAGAGGCTGGGCCCCCTCTCGCTTCAGCCTCCCTTCAGGTAGTTGTAGGCAGTGATGAGGTCTCCCCTCAGCCTCCTCTTCTCCAGACTGAGGAACTCCAGCTCCATCAGCTGTTATTTGTAGGCCATGCGCTCCAGGTCTTTCATCACCCTTCTCTGAACACATCCCAGCACCTCAACATCCTTCTTGTAGCAAGTGGCCCAGAATTGAACACAGTGGATGTGATGTGATTTAATTGTCCAGCCGGTCCTTTCAGGCACACATCTGGCTTCGATCATCCTGACAATGGAAAGTTAAACCTGTCCACGTCTGTCTTTCCAGAAAACTAGATGATGAAATGGGAAATTTACAGAATTTAATACCAGACTGGTGTGGTGGTTCAGCAGTTATCTGCCCCCCCCACACTTTGAAATAACCCAGGCTAAGATTCAGCCGGCTGGAAGTTAATAAATGAAGCTTTATATTTACAGCAATGCACAATATACAAGCAGATATTTACAATGTATAACAGATATTTACAGATATATACAGTAAAAAGGTAATACAGAAACACCATACCCCTCCCAGAGATCAAAATCCCTAAGAGGGGTTTCTAACCACCCTTACCTTCTCCCCTTCCCCAATCTTATCTCACCATCTGTTTCAGGCAGCAGATAAGTGGAGGTAGATCAGCCAGGGGGATTAGCAGGAGGAAAGAAGTTAGTGAAATTATTCAGATTCAGCTACGAGAGGCAGGGAGAAAGGAGCCATTCAAGAGCCACAGCCCAAAGCAGTCTGAAGCAGTCTTATAACTGTCTGACTTATCTATGTTTGGGTTACAGCTCTTAAACATTTTTTTTTTTTCTTTCTCAGTAAAGCTATGAGTGAAGTAGCACCATCAGTGTTTTCCTCTCTCAGCCTATAGTCTAATTTCTCATTCAAATCCTCCAATTAGTTCAAAGCAGCACAACTGGGTAGGTTTAGATGGGACTTTAGGAATAAAGTTTTTCAGGCAGAGAGTGGTCAGGCACTGGAATGAACTGCCCAGGGAGGTGGTTGCATCACCAACCCTGGATGTGTTTAAGGGTTATTCGGATGTGGTGTTCAGGGATATGGTTTAAGGTGAATCTTCTTGAGTAGAGCTGTCATTTGGACTTGGTGATCCTGAGAGTCTTTTCCAACTTGGATGTTTCTGTGATTCTGTGTCTTTGACATTGATACAATCCTGAGGATATTGGTGGGAATTAGTATTCGTTTTGGAATAAGTGTTTTAGGGAGCTGGAAGATTATGTTTGTCCCTGCTTTTGCAGCTTATATATGATGTATTTAATACAGTTTTTCTGTGTTTGTTAATTAATTTCTTTGATTGTGAGCTCCCCAAGAAGTGAGTCATCATACCTCATCAGAAATTAATTTTGAGCATGGGTCATGTACCCAGGCAATTTAGTCCTGGGACTTTGGTTGAGAATGTTAGAGGGAGCTTTGCCCAAAGTACCTGTGTTTTTGAAGCATCACAATCCCTATGAAGTCATCTTGTCAGGGATGCAGGTAAAGTGTGTTTGCAGTGCTTTGCCTACTTGTTTAGAAAAGTAGCAAGGCAGCACTTGGGAGGGAGTTTGTGGCCAAGAACCTGCTGTTGCAGATCCTGTGGGTGTTGTGACTGTTGCTGCATCAGCGGAGCTGCATCTGTTAACAGGAATTGGCTATTCCATCTTGCGTTTATCATCTGGAGCAGCAATTCCATTGCTCTCATTAGAGAGCTGCTCCTTTTGTTGAGTTATCTCATCTGACATTCTAATTAGATTTGGATACCGACTGCAAAACTTTTTGCAGGAAGTCACGCTTAAAGATGAATTTGTTTTGGTCTTACTAATGTCTTTTTCTGATCACTCTTTACTGTGCAGAGGAGGTTCATTGGCACAGATGAGTAGTGGATGCACTCAATGTGAATGCTTGCCAATATTAATGAAAACCACACACTAACTTCTAAATACGCAAATTTTAATTGCAAAAAAAGAACTTTTATAATAAATTGCGTAAGAGCTTTCATACTAGATCTGATCTAGCAGGACTTGGAAAGCCTGACTAGAAAGCCCCAGAAAATAACATGGTAAAAGTCTTAAAAAATTATATGGTGTGGATAGAGGCTATACTAACCTCAGTGGGTGGGTATCTCTCATGAGAAAAGCCTGACAGAGCTAGTACTCTTTGGCCTGGAGAGAAGACACCAGGTGGGGAGGGTGCAAAGAAGACAGAGCCAGACTTTCTTAAGTGGGGCCCAGTGACAGGACAAGAGACAATTAATGAGCACAAACTGAAACTTAGGAGGTCCTCTCTNATGAGATGGTTCTGCTCAGCTGGCTCTAGATTGCCTTGTTTGAGCAGGGAGTTAGAATCATAGAATAGAATCATAGAATGGTTTGGGTTGGAAGAGACCTTAAAGATCATCCAGTTCCAGCCCCTCGCCATAGGCAGGGACACCTCCCACTAGAACAGGTTGCTCAAGACCTCATCCAGCCTGCCCTTGAACACCTCCAGGCAGAGAGCAGCCACAACCTCCCTGGGCAACCTGTTCCAGTGCCTTGCCACCCTCACTGTGAAGAATTTCTTCCTAACATCCCGCTTAAATCTCCCCTCTGCCAATTTGAACCCATTCCCCCTCATCCTGTCATTAGAAGACCTTGTGAACAGTCCCTCCCCAGCCCTCCTGTAGGCCCCCTTCAGATACTGGTAGGCTGCTATAAGGTCTCCTCGAAGCCTTCTCTTCTCCAGGAGACCTTCTCTTCTCCAGGAGGCCAGGAGTTGGACTAGGTGAGCACCAGAGGTCCCTTCCAACTTAATCCATTCTTTGATTCTGTGAAGAATAAGGGAGCGTTTGGTGAAAGTTCTGTCATGGATTGAGTTGTGATCCAATTTCTCACATTAAAATATTCCGTTTAGCCTCAAACTGACACAAGTTGAATCTGCTGCTGTTACTCATACCATGCTGCAGTCATGACAGCTTCAAAAATGAAGGTGCTATCTTGAGCAAAGTATTACTGGGCTTGAAGTTCAGATTGCAGCATGGGAGTCTTCTCAGGGGTTATGGAGTCTCCCTCTCTGGAGATATTCCAAACCTGCCTGGATGTGTTCCTGTGTGATGTGTGGTATAGGTGATCCTGCTTTGGCAGGGGATTTAGAAAGGATGATCCTTCCAGGTCCCTTTGAGCCCCAGACATTCTGTGATTCTGTTGTGGTTGTTGCTGCTTCTGGGTTCTAAGTTCTTGGGTGTTGGCTCTTTCCTGTAGGCATAGTGGTGGAATGGGTGGGAGTCAGGTAGCTACTGGTTTTGGTTTTCTGGTTTATGCTGGTTTCCCCCTTGTATTTCACTGTGCTTCTGCAAATAGACTAAGGTAGTAATGCATTGTATTATTACATTAATTAGATTAACTAAGGTAATTATGCATTGTGTTTACAGGATCTTATGTTGTATTAAACTTATTTATTTATCTCAATTATGAGTTGTATCTGTGTTAACTTTTCCCCTCACTTTTGTGTTGGGGGACTAGGCACGTTAAAGTTTGAGCTAAACCATTACATGTTCACAACAGATAGAATAATTTGTTTCTTAGGACAGACTGAGAGAGTTGGGGCTTTTCAGCCTGGAGAAGAGAAGGCTTCGAGGATACCTTATAGCAGCCTTCCAGTATCTGAAGGGGGCCTACAGGAGGGCTGGGGAGGGACTGTTCACAAGGTCTTGTAATGACAGGACGAGGGGGAATGGGTTCAAATTGGCGGAGGGGAGATTTAAACTGGATGTTAGGAGGAAATTCTTCACAGTGAGGGTGGTGAGACACTGGCACAGGTTGCCCAGGGAGGTTGTGTCTGCTCCCTCCCTGGAGGTGTTCAAGGCCAGGCTGGATGAGGTCTTGAGCGACCTGTTCTAGTGGGAGGTGTCCCTGCCTATGGCAGGGGGGTTGGAACTGGATGATCTTTGAGGTATCTTCCAACCTAAACCATTCTATGATTCTGTGACAATATGCAGTTAATCTGTGGATCTCCTTGCTGGAACATGTTTTGGTAGGTAAAGTTCACATGGGTTGAAGTTCCTAAAAGCACAGTGTGTCAATAGATATATGATGTACAAGGACTTTATCTGTGGCTTGGAAAGCCTCCTGACTTCTGTCACTTGCTAGGCAGTTAGGACTGGATCAGGAGCCAGCAGGTTGTTGCACTGAGCAGTTGCTCTGTTGGTGCCACATCATGGCTTTCTGTGAGCTGCAATTCTCCTGTTCAGGCTGAACCTAGGCTTTAAATCAGCTTACATGATTTGTTTCTCTTTGAGTGAGTTGTTCCTTCCTTTTCTTTTCCCCTCTCCCTCCTCCCTTGACTTTCCTTTTCTTTCCAATTAGGCTTGGGACCAAGTCATATAAATCTTTGATGCTTTGTAGAGTGGCTGGTAGAATTTAGTACTTTAACATGGGTTATGTCTGTTTATATTGGTGTTTTATTATATTGTATTGTGCTCTTTGTGGTTTTGCTGCTTTTTTTTTTTTTTCCCCAAAATGCACTGCCATTTTATAAATGGCTATAAATAATCTGAAGGATGGAGAAAAATTGTTAAAAACGTGTAAGAAGTCCTGCCTCTAGTTTGATCTGTCTCACTCATTATCTCTGTGGTACATTCATTTGGCCTCTAATTAAGTTAATAAGTGCCTAGTATCAAGCAGTCAGTTCTCCAAATACTATTTACAAAGGGCTACATCTCTCCAGCCTGGATGGTAGCCTTTGATTTATTTACTTACCACATGTTCTTCATGTGTAAAATCTGTCAGCCTGGTCTTTTGCAGTATATGCCTGAGCAAGTGAAAATGACAGCTAGGGAAGCTAGTGCATTTTTTACATGTAGGCTTTCTGCCTCTGAATAAAAGCTGTAAAAAGTTACTGAGGCCATTTTCTAACCAGATTATTAGGGCTTGTTTCTGGGTCTTCGATGGCCAGTTAGCTTTAGAGAATTGCCTCTAAATATTAGTAGTTGCTGATATCCCATTGTCCCCGAAGCTTGCTGTCCAGATGCCTGCATCCAGCAGCTGGCTATCTGCAGGAGCTGGGCATTCAGTTTTTCAAGTCTGGTCAGAGAGGCAAATGTGGTGCTGCATTGGAATAGCTGAGGGATATTACCCCATAATAAATCCAGGAACATTGTATGGCATCTATAACAGGACTGTTAAATTTTATTTTATGGATCTTGCAGTCTAGCTCGGAGGATCTGTGAGGAAGATGACAGGAGACTGCTTACAGGAAGATGGCTGGGCTGTTAGTACAACCACTGCTGCCAAGCCTGACTCCAAAGTCACACAGTAGCTTTGACTGGAAATGAGAGACACATTATGATTTTTCCTGAGATGCAAATACATGCCATTTCTGGCGGTCTGTAACTACTGCCAAGAGTGTGGGACTTCATAGCAGAGGCAGCTGGGCTGAAAGCCTGTGTGCAGCTCAGCCTTGCACCTTCACAGCCTAGAGTCTTGGCATGTGCTCCCATACCTTGGGGTCTGAGTTCATACCCTATGCTGCACAGGGTAGACTAACCGCCTGTAATTACCAGTTTGTACAAACCCTGAGAGATTCAAAAGCCACCTGGGAGAGGTACCTGAAGAGCAGCCCATTACTGGGATATGGGGACAGGATTTTTGGAGGGTTGAAGCTCACAAGGAGAAATCATTCCCACGGAAAGAGAAATGCCCATAGTGTCAGTGCTCTTGCACCACTTCCTCTCAAGTGTTAGAAATCATAATAGTGATTTACTTTAAGAAGGAAGCCTGGTTGCTTGCTGATTATTGGTCTTGAAAGGGAAAGACCAAGCAGCAGGTTCAGAGCAAAAGTCAGAAATTGTATGGATAAGAGTATGCAGGGAATTAGGTCCCAGCTCCTGGTATGGAAACAGGAGAATCATACAACTTCCATCAACATGGAACATCCTGCACAGGCTGGAGAGGTGGGCCCAGGCTAACCTCATGAAATTTAATAAAGCCAAGTGTAAGGTCCTGCACCTGGGTCGCTGCAATCCCAAGCACAAATCCAGGCTGGGTGGTGAGTGGCTGGAGAGCAGCTCTGAGGAAAAGGACCTGGGGGTCTGGGTGGATGAGAAGCTCAACATGAGCCTGCAGTGTGCACACACAGCTCAGACAGCAACTGTGTGCTGGGCTGCATTAAGAGAGGCATTACCAGCAGGGCAAGGGAGGGGATTCTCCCCCTTTACTCTGCTCTTGTCAGCCCCCACCTGGAGTACTGTGTGCAGTTCTGGAGCCCCCAGCACAAGAAGGACATGGAACTGTTGGAGAGAGTCCAGAGAAGGGCCACAAAGATGATCAGAGGGCTGGAGCACCTCTGCTATGAGGACAGGCTGAAAGAGTTGGGGCTTTTCAGCCTGGAGAAGAGAAGGCTTCGGGGAGACCTTATAGCAGCCTACCAGTATCTGAAGGGGGCCTACAGGAGGGCTGGGGAGGAGCTGTTCACAAGGTCTTGTAATGACAGGACGAGGGGGAATGGGTTCAAATTGGTGGAGGGGAGATTTGAACAGGATGTTAGGAAGAAATTCTTCTCAGTGAGGGTGGTGAGGCACTGGAACATGTTGCCTGGGGAGGTTGTGGCTGCTCCCTCCCTGGATGTGTTCAAGGCCAGGCTCGATGAGGTCTTGAGCGACCTGATCTAGTGGGAGGTGTCCCTGCCTATGGCGGGGGGTTGGAACTGGATGATCGTTGAGGTCTCTTCCAGCCTAGACCATTCTATGATTATATAACATCAAATGGTGATTGAGTTCCCTGAGGATTTCAGTAGACCATGATCCATCCCTGGGTCTTGTGCAGTTACTTCAGGGATTACAGGCAAGCTGTTGACCTTGAGATGCCCTAGACACAGATCTCTCCAAGCCAGTGTGTGGGAAGGTTTGTCCATTCTGTGAGTTACTTCCAGCCATTAAGTGTGTTTGAGGGAAAACCAAGGCAGCAAGATCATCTGTTAAAGCATAAGGCTTCAGAGGGAATGTTATATTGCCATGGAGCAGTTAAAGCTACAGAATAAGCAGTGGACCATGGTACATCATTCAGTGTGCTTCCAGCGAAGTAGAGAATAAATGTCCCATGGAAGATTAAAATCCCATTGGTTCTATTATCTGTAACCAATAAAGGTGTAAGGGATGTCCGTGAGGAATACAGAATTAACACTGCACATGTAACTTTTTCAAAGGAGTCCACAGTTCCTTCTTTTGTCTCACTTTTGGGAGACAAAGCAAGAGAAGCTTAGTGTTTGTGGGGGGCTTTGCTTGTTTGCCTTTTTTTTTTTTTTTTTTTGTCTTTCCCTGGAAAAGTACGTGGCAAAGGAGGCTGTGGTGGATCATTTGCCTCTGAATGTTTGGAAAGCGGTCTGCATTGTAGGGTCTAAGGGGTTAAGGGGTGTTAGCTATACTAGCCATACCACCTGAAAAGTTAGTATCTTGCCCAATGGCATTTTAATGGTGATCAGCACAGGTCTGGCCATATAACAGAACGTGGACCTGCTGTGTGGTGAGGATGTATAACAAGCCTGTATTTTCTCTTTGGAGGTGCTCCTTTTGTATAATGACAGTGCATGTGGTTTGCTTGAGGAACAGATGAGCCTGAAGTTATGTGCTGTTGTCTGGCTCAGTAGTTTAGCTGCAGTAGTTTAGCAAAGGAAAATCCTTTGTTCTTAGGCCTTCTTTCTTGTTCTGCTCAGCTTCAGTGGACACTGCATTCCCTATCGTCCTGTGAGGGGGGGGGGGAAAAAAAACATTACAAATGCTGCATTAGGCTCTGTTGCAAACTCTTATCTTTAAAAATGACATTCATAAAGGTTAATAATTGGAATGAGCTCTGGCAGTTACTAATTAACACCATTACACAATCAGCTCACATTCTGGCAGCATTAGGCATACTTAATCAGTCAATTATCATTGATCTCAGAAAGTGCTGCTCTGAAGTTAGTATAAGGTGCCTTTGTGAGTGGAGGGAGAGAATTTGGAAATGCCACAGTGGCCAGGCTCTGGGAATGTGTGGTTTGAGGGACCAGTGTCGTGTATCTGATAGTGTCAGATGGATCTGAATTAGAATCAAATAGTATAGGCTTACCTTCAGAAGCAGGGATAGGTCCTACAACTGCCTCTTCTTGCTATTTGAAGCTGTAGGGGTGTGTGGTGGTTTGGCAGTTCCCCACCCCCCACACACTTTGAAATAACCCAGGCTAGGACTCAGTCGGCTGGAAGTTAATAAATGAAGCTTTATGTTTACAGCTTTGCACAATATACAAGCAGATGTTTACAATATAACAGATATAATATACAAGCAGATGTTTACAATTTACAGATATATACAGTAAAAAAAGGTAATACAGAAACACTACACCCCTCCCAGAAATCAGAAATCCCTAAGAGGGGTTTCTACCCACCCTGCCACCTTCCCCCCCCTTCCCAATCTTATATCACCATTTGTCTTATGCAGCAGATAGGTGAAGGTAGATTGGCAGCAGGAAATAATTTAGTGAAATTATTCAGATCCAGCTACGAAGAGCAGGGAGAGAGAGATATGCAACAGCAGCAGCCACAGCCCAAAATGGTCTGACTTACCTGTGTTTGGGTTACAATTCTTAAACATTTTTTTTTTCTTTCTCAGTAAAGCTATGAGTGATGTGGCGTCATCAGTGTTTTCCTCTCTCAGCCTGTAGTCTGATTTCTCATTCAAATCCTCCAATTAGTTCAAACCAGTGCAGGGTGTTCAAGGAGAGAGAGCTGACTGGGGAAAAGTGGCTTCAATGACTTTCAGCTGCTTTCTGGACCTTAAGGTATTGCTTTTCCTTGTTTTTCTTTTTCTTCACATGATTAATATTTCTTAAGGTAAGGAAGTTGCAAATAAGATGGGGATACATGGGATTTCCCTTTAGAAGTGTTGGATGAAGTGATTTTTGTCTCATTAATCTAAATGTTATGACTGCTTTGTGCTCTCAGAAACTGAGTATTGGAGCCTTTGCTGTTGGTGCTGGCTTACAGAGCAGGGGGAGCAGCCTGACTGCTGCACAGGACGGCTATGGTTTGCTAACCAGAGTTTTGCTCTTCCCAACTCGAGTGTGGGCAGCACATGCATCTTTTCTAAAACCATCTGTTGTTTGTGCCTGGTCAGGAAGGTGTTGCAATGATGTGTGGCCCACACAAGCAAGGATGATGGCTACAGTCCAGTATGTGAAGATTTTCCAGATCTCTATATGGAAAGTGAATGTGCAAAGTGGAGGTGGCCAGGGCTTACATGTTGATCCCTGCTCTTTGCTGCTTGCTTTCTATCATTCTTTCTTTTGACTGTTTAAAATTTGGTCTGCAATGCATGCAAATTCACAGGGAATTGCATACACCTGGGTAGGATGGGAACATTGTCAATGACATGTTGGAATGGAAGGGGAATTCAGGATACTGTGGGAGTAAGGAAACTTCTGTAGGAGAAAGGGCCAGGAAAAATGAGAGCTGTGCTCTATTCTGCTTTAGAATTTGGCTCAGGGCCTCTTATCTATTTAAAACAAGGAAAAATGTATTGTCATGATTATTCTGGAGTGCAATTTAAACTTTTCTCTTCTGCTGCTTGTTTCCTGGAACTTTTTATTGTGGGCCAACAATCCAGAAAAATCTGGTCAGATGCAGGCTACATGATTCTCCAAACCCTTTTTGTTTCTGTGAAATGAAAATCCAAAAATACTCCAGGCTGACTGACATCAGGAGAACACTGATGTCTTTCTGTATGTCTGAACTTTCACCTTTACTCTTGGCAAAAATCTGCAAGGAATCTTGGGGGTAGGCATAAGAAAAAAAGCATATCAGAAGGTCAAATCTCGCTCAGTCTGACACTGGAACAGGTTGCCCAGGGGGGTTGTGGCTGCTCCCCCCCTGGATGTGTTCAAGGCCAGGCTGGATGAGGTCTTGAGCATCCTGATCTAGTGGGAGGTGTCCCAGCCTATGACGGGGGGCTGGAACTGGATGATCTTTGAGGTCTCTTCCAACCTAAACCATTCTGTGATTCAGACTTTTGCAAAAAAAACAACCAAACAAAAACCCAAGTATTTTGTATCAAAACTATTCTTCCACTCATCTGATTCCAGAAGCAGTAGAAAGTTGAGTACAAGCACAAGCTATCCAGACCCCTAAAATTTCCTTGCCTGTTATTAAATTTATTTGTAAAACTGTTTCTGCTTATCAGGAAAAGGCTTGCAAATGCTTCTCAGGAGGGTAAAGAAAGCTTGGCAGAAGCAATGTGAAGAATTTGTGCATGGGTAGTGATTATACAATGGCTGTTTAACCTGGAGAGAGGAAATATGTAGAGGAACCTATTAGATAGAGGTTACTGATGTAGAATCCAAATTCAAGAGGACTGGACTAGTTGACCTTTAAAGGTCCCTTCCTCCCCAAACTATTCTGTAGTTTTAAGGAAGCTGGAGTGTTTCCAGGCATTTTTCCAGACTTTGGGTCAGGCCTTGTAAAAGTAATGAAGGGCAACATGTCTTCATGTACCCTGAGCAGACCCTGGGGCAGCCCTGTGGAAATCTATGTGTTAGGAGAAGCTGGTAAGAGTTGCTACTTGGGCCGAGTGCCAAGGCAGAGCTCTGTCTTCTGAGTGCAGATGCTGTGCTACAGACCTCTGTCACGAATTTCCTCCCAAAGCCTTCAATAATGCATAACCTGTCTGGGGTCTTCTGGAGGTGGTAGATACTTTTAAAAAGTTTTGTGCAAGACACAAGGCTCAGAACTAGTAGATACCACCAGCTTTCTGTTGTATGACAAATGAAGCCTTCTCTGGTGGCAAATGAAGTGTGCCCTAATATGGCAAAAATTACTTGTGGTATCATGTGTAAAGATACAATTTTAGGATTAAGGTGCCAGGCTACAGTAGCTCAGCAAAAAGAAAAACCCAGTTAGATGCTTTGTTCTTAGAGCAATGCTGTAAGTATGCAAACGTACACAGTGCAACCATTCCTTCCCCTACCCCAGGATCCACTCTGCAGTTACTGAGTAACTTGCGGCAGTGCTGAGGCAAATTTTAGGAAGAACTTCCTCAAAGCTGAGCATGGATTGCTTTGGAAGGTGGGAAGCCTTCCTTTAAAAAGACTTTAGGTACATGCCAGACAGCTTTCTGAAGTAGATGTCTGTGGTGGTTTCAGCAGTTACCTGCCCCCCCAACCTTTTATAAACCCCGGCTAGGACTCAGAAACACTGGAAGTTAATAAATGAAACTTTATATTTACAGCAATGCACAATATACAGGCAAATATTTACAATGTCTAACAGATATATATAATGAAAAGGTAATATAGACACCACACCCCTCCCAGAGACCAAAATCCCCAAGAGAGGGGAACCAACCACCCCCTACCACCTTTCCCCCCTTCCCCCTATCTTATCTCACCACCTGTTGATGCTGCAGGTAAGCTGAAGTAGATTGGCCGGGGGGTTAGTAGCAGGAAAGTAGTTAGTAGAATTACTGGGAATTAGCTACCAAGACAGAGAGACAAAGGAGACCATGCAAAGAGCAGCCACAGCCAGAGCGGTCAGAAACCATCTGATATCTAATGTTTTGGGTACAACACTTAAAAACATTTTTTTTTTCTTTCTCAGTAAACCTCTGGTGAAGTGACATACTGTGTTTACCTCTCTCAGCCAATAGTCTAATTTGTCACTCAAATTCTCCAATTAGCTCAAACCAACACAATGTCTTACTCTAGTTAACCTTGCCTTTGGAAGGGAGCAAATTGAAGGCTTTTTCTTAACCCTGTTCCTGTGATCCAGTGGTAGGAGAGACTTCCACTCATATCCCTTGGGAAGAGCAGCACACCAGGCCTCATAATAGAAGCTGACCATGTAAAGAACTGAGAGGTTGAATTAATTCAGCATATTTATAGCTTGTCTGTAAAAAATCCCTGTTATGCTTTTAGTGAAGCCAGCATGGAAATTGGACAATGTGCAATGACAAGTGTTAGCTTGAGACTGAGGTCATACTCCCTGCAGTGTATTAGTTCCAGTTTAGACCCCATCAAAAAGCAAAATATTGCACTGTAGATGTGCAGTTTGATATGTTGCATGCCTTGAAAGCATTAAAAATTGCGATCTCACCTCTCTGACTTCTTCTATAACTAATTACATGATGGGGGCTACAGAGAGCAAAGTCAGCCAGCTGATGTCGAAGCAACGCTAGAAACATGCAAGTGCTATCAGATCCATTGTTTTAAAGCCAGTGATGTGCTGGCTGAATGGCTGGTGGAAGAAGGGTAAATAGATGTTTGAAACATGAAAGATCTTGAGCAGTTCTGAATTTTCTGTCTTAAAGAGCCAAAATCATTCTAAACCAAAATGCTGTTGTATGTGTAAAGGTAGGCACTAGAAGATTTTTTAGACATAATACTAGAGAAAGTGGTGAAGACAGGCAAGTATGACTTGATAGTGATTTCTTTAGCTTGTGATGCTAGGGTAGGAGAGACCACAGAAAAAACTTTGTCTAGAAGAATCTGTGTGGTTAAACAGAGAAATAGTAACTGTGTCACTGGTGACTCATTGGTGTGGAACTTAATTCCTAGGTTATAGAGGCAGGAGTAACATTGTGCTCAGACACTACAAAATGATGGAGGAGAAGAAAGTCACTTGTCCCAGATACTAAGCAGAGATTAATTCCTCAGACTGCTTGATGAAGAGCAAAACTCTTGGGAAAACATCCTGTCTTGATTGAAAAATTAGCAGTGATGAAGAATTTACCTCAGCCATTAGTACAGTCTGCCTGGAAAAATTGCCTTTCCTGCTTACAAAAATCCACCACAACACAGAATCACAGAATGTTAAGAGATTGGAAGGGACCTCCAGAGGTCATCAAGTCCAAGCTCCCTACCAACGGCAGGATCCCCTGGGGTAGTTTGCACAGGAATGCATCCAAGGTGTGGGGGGGTTGACAGCCTCCAGAGAAGAAGACTTCACAACCAATCTGGACAGCCTGTTCCAGTGCTCTGTCACCCTAACTGTAAAGAAGTTTCTCGTCACGTTGAGGTGAAACCTCCTGCGTTCCGGTTTGTAGCTGTTGCTCCTTATTACTGCTGACCAGCAAAAAGAGATTCGCCCCATGCACTTGACAGCCACCCCTGAGATACTTGTATACATTGATCAGGTCTCCTAAACTTCATTCGTCTTAGTTTATTGCGTTTGGGCTCTTTTTGCTCTTTTGTTGACTATTTGCAACCCCCTGATTAAACACTAGCAGGTGTTTTGTAAGGCAGCAGGTTTTTCCACTCCTTAAAGATTCTCGTTTGGGTGATTCTTCTCTTAGGGTGTCAAATTCAATGTCCTCGAAAATCTTGTTCCTGTCTATAATGAGGGAAGGAGAGTCTCAGGAAGAATGCTCTTCACAGGAGTGCAGCTCTTCATGTCCTCAGATTCATAGCTTTAAAGCACAGAGAAGAGCTAATGGTAATAATCTAGTCATGTAGCACAGGCCAGGGAATCTGACTCAGTAGTTTCTGCATTTAGTCCACAGTGTAGTTTCAAGCATTGCTTGTTGGCTGGAAAAGATATTCAGTCTTTTCTAATACTTATGGTCTTTCAATTAGGTGATCTGATTTGCTGCTAGAACTGTGTTTCATTTTTGTTGCTGCAACAAATGGGCTCTGGGCTGAGTTAGCCAATTTCAGTGATGCTGAAAGACAGATTGGTTCGCTACATATCTGAGAGCCTTGGCACTTGTGAAATTCCACATTGCAGCCATGATTCCTTGGTGATGAAAACTAAGCCTTGGACCTCTTTAGTCCCTCACTTTCCTCTTTGTGGCATTGTAATTTGCAGAAAGAACTGAAAGCTTAAAATTCAGGTGGCTGAAACAAAGCACTAGCTTGTTCATGTATGTCATTACCTGTTTTTCCAGAGTTGCTCTTTCTGATCTTTAAAATACCCCCAAAAGCAGAGAGTTTTCCTTCTCAAGACAGGATTGAGGTTTTGCTTTCTTTTCAGCTCCATCAAAGGCTTCATGGCTGCAAAGTGTCTCCCTGGATGGGTACAGATTGCAAATAGTGCTGAGTGGCCCCAACTCCTCATCACCAGCTGGGAATGAAGGTGTTTAATACATTGAGTTTCAGGTGCTCAGGACACTGCATCAGCATTGCAGTAAGATCCTTGTAGATGAAGATCCTGTCTGCTTTTGCAGGGATAAGGGCAACTGGCCATAGGGCTAAAAGCACAATACTGCACATAAAAATTGGGTGAGGTGTCCGGCCTCCTGTTTTGATTTCTTCTCTTGCAAAAATTCCTCTTGACCAAAGTGGAATAGAATCAAAGTGTGCAAATTCCTTGGCTTTTTTCCTCCTGAAACATGGTATTGTCAACAGTAGGTTCATGCTGGAGGGTTTTATTTGCTGTGGGTACAAGATCAGGGAGGTACAGGAAAATCATTAAGCTTTTCTACAGTGGGAACTGAAATGCTGCTTTACAAAGGCATGGTTGTGGTTGCTCTGAGCATTCTGAGACACACACACAAAATCTTATTAGTTACCTGAAAATAGCTTCCAGCCCTTTGTATAGATGTTTTATCTCTTCTTCCTGGACCAAAATATTTTATTTTATCTTTGCAACTATTTTCTTCTCTAATGTATCTTCAGGTGTAGTGGTAAGTTCATGCTGCAGAAAATTAGGCACAATTTACATTTATATTGGATTGCAGATCCCCATACATCAAGGAGAAAAAGATGCCTTTGATTCCCCCCCCCTCAAATATTTGTTCTGTTATTTGTATGAGGTTTTAAAATTAAAACCTCATCTAGTCACTCCAGCACTAGTTGTCTTCAGAGCTTTTTACAAGTGTTTATATTGGCTTTTTCTGCCTAGCACCTTTTGTGGCAAGTAGTTTAGGAAAAAAATGTTTTGCCATCATCAATCCAAAACTGCAGCAACTCTTAACAACCTTTAGTTATCCTCCCTCAGAGTTCCCTTTAGAAAGAAAAAGCTATCTGATGTGGTAAAAACAAGGAGTCGGTGCTGTGAAATCTCTGTTTATGTTCTGCAGGCATGCCTTTATTCCATCAGTCCTTTTATTTTGCCCTTTTTTTTTTTTAAAAAAAAACAACCTTTATTTTTAACAAAGCAAATTATGAGATGTTCCTCGCTTTCATTCACTCTGCTGTAATAATAAAAAATGCTGCTGGTTTGTCTGTAGCTGATTGCTGTGGTGTGTGAGTGAGCTCTGGGGCTGGTGTATCTGATACTGTATGCTAAGGGAGGGCCCAAATGAGCAGCCAGTTTGACAAATTACTCTGCAGAGAATGACCTCTTCCCTGCATGTTTGTGGCTCTCTTTTTGCTGCCGGTGCAATGCCGCCCATCAGCTTATGCTGGAATTGAGCAGTGAGGTTTCTCTCACTTTCATTGGGAGCCAGTTCCATAGCAGGCCTAAGCTTGAATTTTCTATCCAAGAAGGAAGTGATGTTTCAGTTTCTTTGTCCATCTAGATATCTTCGCTGACACCACTCACAGTTCTGCAGGATATTTAGCCTAAAATTTCCTTTCTCTAATTAATTTTTTTTTTTACATCAATTTTGAAGTTATAAACGGGGTTGACTTATTTCTCTGTCTGAATCATCATGTTCTGACGATTGGTATGTAGCCTTATAGTCCTTGCTTTGTCAAATGCTATACCTAATTATTTTCGTCTTACCTGTAAAGAATACACTCCACACTGGGACACTTAATTGTTTCAATTTCTTTTCATTTGTTTGTTTTTATTTGTTTGAGGGGTTTTTGTTTGTTTGTTTTCACCTATGAATTTTGCCCATTTTCTCATTTTGTACACAGTGTGGTTAAAACCTAGTTTTTGGTCAGTGAGTTCAAAATAAGTCTGTTGGATTCATTGGAGGGCCCTGACTCTGATTTGTTTGTCTAAGTATGATTTTCACAGTACTCTATGTAGATGGATTTTAGGAACACAGTATTGTAATATTTTCCTACTGAAAACCTGTTAGTTACACAAGTCAGGGCTGTGATGACTTTCATCTACAAAAATCGAATTATTTATTGAATTATGCAGATGTTTTTCTTTCTGTCTGTTGAAAACTAATACTGCAAATGTGCCTTTTTTTTTTTTTTTCCCTTAGCACCAATCTCTTCTAGCAGACTTGAGCAGTGTTGTGTAGTGTTTAAGACCATGTGAATCTTCCCCTGCCTTGCAGCTGGACTGAAAGGTCAAACTGTGTGGGGTACAGGAGCTCAGAAGCCAGTACAAGTGCTTTCAAATTACTCCAGGAGGGAAATATAGATGCTTTCCAACAACTTGAAGATCTACCTTTAACTTGGAGAACTTTACATTTAACTGTTCATCTACTTCCACTCAATATCCCAGTTTGAAGCATGCTGTCTGGAAACAGGGTCAAAATGCCTCGTCCCTGGTATATACTGTTAGTATGGATGGAGGAAACTCTTTAGATGGGGACAAAGTTCATGGGGAAAAAGAATTGGAGGTTTCTATGCTATTGTCAGTACAGAGATGGTAGCATTCACTCACTTGAGGAATGTGTAAGTCATTGCATTCAGTCTCTTATGGAAATGGAAAGTGTTGTGTTATTAGTATAAGCATCACAGGTAGCTAAGGACAAAGCTTATCTCTACCTGTATTTTTCTCATGCAAAGTTAAACATGAACTTATCAAAAGCATTTGTTTTAAAAAGCCTCCTGAACCCTCACCTTTGCTTCTCAACTCTGGGTTGGGTGTGTGAAAACATTTTTATTTCAGTTAATGTCTGCAAGGATTTAATGCTTGCTTACTCTTCTGACTGACATCTTTCAGAGAACAGCCTCTGATTCTTTCACAGGTTGTCAACAGTAAAAGCTTTTTGCATATTTGATGTTTAGTGTTTGTTGTGTGCTCGGTTTGGGGGGGTCAGAGGCAACAGTTTGCATAGTGGGATTGCAGGGCTGGAAGGAACGTGCTGCTGGGAGAACTGATCTCTCCGGGACAGGATAAAATGGATTCTGAGAAGAGATAGATGTAGGCAGACTTGGAACACGTAGATTGGTATGATCAAAGCTGCACACTTAAGATGAAGGTCATCTCTCCTTAAGTTTAATTGGACATCTATTGGGTAGGTGGCTCTGAAAATCTTCCTCTTTACATCTACCCATTCCTGTTTTTCTGCACAATTACCCACAAAAAAAACCCAGCAACTGGCTTCTGAATTGGAAAGCTTTTTCTCTTTTTTTTAATAAGGGAGAAGGTACATAAATAATTTATTTGTGGGATGGTGTAGATTTTTTTTGTGTTCAGCTACTACTTGCATTTATATAAATTAGCTGATAAAATCAACATTGCTGTTCTGATGTTCTCCTTGGACTCAGCCCATTTTATTTTGTGTGGGAATATTTGATTAATACCACTATCTCCCAACCAACATTCGTACTTGCATCTTTCAAACACCTGAAAAATGACTGCTGGAAATGGAATGCAAGTTTGCAAAACAGTAATAAGATGTACAGGGAAGAGTTGTTCTTATCTTTGGAGACTAATGGTTTCTCTAGAAGGATGATCTGTCATTGCATGGAACCACAGTCAATAAAAGATAGGTTTCTGCATTTTATTTTACTACTGCAGATCCTTCCCTCTGGAGAGTTCACTCTGGATTATAGTTCACCTTTTCAATAGGTTAGTGCTCACGAATCAGAGCAGTGTGCTTCTATGAAAACTCCATTTGGCAAGGCTTGAAAGAGCATCCATGGAGCAATAGAGCCAGGGTGTAACTAGCTCTGGGTGACATGTTACAAGGGAAGAGCTTAGTGCTGCACTTCAGCCCCTGGGCTGACTGGACTTGTGCTACTTGGCACATGGCTGCAGGCCAGCTGTCAGGTTGTGTGCCATGGTGGGAATTGCAGAGCAGGTAAGAAAATGGTTTCATCTTAGGATTGGAAGAATGTGAGTGCAGAAGACCAACGGTGTCCTTGATTTGATCACCACTCTGACACACCTGTGCTTGGTGTCAGTTGTCTCTTTCCTGGGTGAATAAAGGAAGACTGGTGCAATGTGCAGGAGCTGCTGGAGTGTCATGACGGTACTTGGCTTTGCTGTTTTCCTCCAGCCCATGGGCACTGAAGCCAGCATCTTGAGAAAACTGCTTGGCACAATGTCCCCTCTTCCTTCTGCATCACTTTGTTCCTTTCTAGAAAATGTTTTGTTTGAACCAGGTGCAAGCTGACAGCAAAGATCTCTTCACTTCTTTGAAAGGGTATTACTTTAAAGGGGAAATAATGCCTAGAGCAGGGTTTCATTGTGCCACTCTCTCCCCTCCTTTTTTTTTTTATTTTAACGATGAAAAACTGTTCCTGCTGGTATTTATTTTCCTGGTTTTGCTATTCTCCAAACTTCCAACTGCTTTGCAAAACTCCCAAGTGGTTTTTTGCCCAAATGCATGCAGGTGAGCTTTTAAATCTGAATTGCTTGGTAGATAAATGAGGATTGGTTGCTATATTTAATTATGCAGTCTTCTGTAATGTGTCTCCAGCAAACATTCATCTTATGGATAGCAATTATTCTTAGCATGCCCATCTGAGCAAGATTATGCTTTGGTAATTGGTTTTGAATCCTATATCCATTTTATTTTAAGCAGCACTCTCTTTAATCCTTTCTATCAATGTTTGGGGATTGAAGGTGAGGTGAGTATGTGGCAGGAGCCAGGGAAGGATTTCTCTTTTTCTTTGTTAGGATGCTGCTGAGCTGACATGGTAGAAGTGGAGGGTGGTTGCTGGTGACACAGATGATGACAAATGAGGCTGCTGGCTCGTTTGTTCTGCACAACGATACGCTGCGCATTGAGGCAGCTCAGGAGGCACTGTCGGCAGGCAGCTTGTGCAAACCCTCATCCTATTGCTGGCTCTCGAGTTGCAGTAAAAGTGGGAGACTCTTCTGGTTGTGATGCAGGGTGACACTGATGCTGCTGCTCTTAGTTTTCTGCAGTGGAATTGTGATAACTCTTTGTGACATACGTACAGACCAATGACCTGGCAGTCTTGGACCAGAGGTGGACCTCATGCTTTTGAAATGGGAGTTATGATTCTTCAGCTAGATGCCTGTATTTGGCAGATCACAGAATCTCAGAACTTTATAGAGGTTGGAAGGGACCTCCAGAGTCCAACCTCCCTGCCAAGGCAGGATCCCCTAGGGTAGTTTGTACAGGAACACATCCAGGTGGGCTTTGATAGTCTGCAGAGAAGGAGTCTCCACAACCAGTCTGGGCAGCCTGTTCCAGTGCTCTGTCACACTCACTCTAAAGAAGTTTCTCCTCATGTTGAGGTGAAGCCTTCTATGTTCCCAGTTTGTAGCTCCTTGTCTTATTGCTGCTGACTACCAAAAAGAGATTGGCCCCAGCCACTTGACACCCACCCCTCAGATATTTGTACACATTGATCAGATCTCCTCTCGTCTCCTCTTCTCCAGACTGAACAGCCCCAGGTTTCTCAGCCTCTCTTTGTAGGGGAGATGCTTAAGTCCCCCCGTCATCTTTGTGGCTCTCTGCTGGACTGTCTCTGTCTTTCTTGAACTGGGGAGCCCAAAACTGGACACAATATTCCAGCTGTGGTCTCACCAGTGCAGAGGAGGAGAAGAACATCCCCAGACCTGCTGGCCACACTTTACCTGATGCACCCTAGGATGCCATTGGCTCTCTTGGCCACAAGGACACATTGGTGTCCCATGCAGAACCTGCTGTCCACCAGGACTCCAAGATCTTTCTCCACTGAGCTCCCTTCCAGCAAGGCAGCCCCCAACGTGTACTGGGGCCTGTTGTTATTCCTCTCCAGATGGAGGACACTGCACTTGTCCTTATTGAACTTCATGAGGTTTGCCTTCACCCGGCTCTGCAACCTGTCCAGATCTTGTTGGATGGCAGCACAGCCTGATAGGCTGTTTGCCATCCCCTCCCCCCCAAGTTTTGTATCATCAGTGAACTTGCAGAGAGCACACTCAATGCCCTCATTCAGGTTGTTGATAAAGATATTGAACAAAACTGACCTAGTACTGATCCCTGGGCAAAGCCACTGGCTACAGGCCTCCAACTTGATTTGGTGCCATTGATGACAACTCTCTGACCTCCATTGTGCAGGCAGTTTTCAATCCACCTCACAAATCAGCCATCTGTGCCACATCTTCTGAGCTTATCTATGAGGATGTTGTGGGAGACCGTATCAAAAGCCTTGCTGAAGTCGGGGTATGTGACATCCACAGCCCTTCCTTTGTCTACCCATTTGGTCATGGTATCAGAAGGTTATCAAGTTAGTCAAACAAGATCGTCCCTTGGTAAGTCCATGTTGGCTACTCTTGATAACTTTCTTTTCTTCTATATTGTTAGAGGTGGCCTCCAGAATGAGCTGCTCCATCACCTTTCCAGGGATGGAGGTGAGCCTACCTGGTCTGTAGTTGCCTGAGTCTTCCTTCTTGCCTTTTTTTAAGACTGGAGTGACATTGGCTTTCTTCCAGTTGTCAGGCACCCCTCCTGTTCTCCAGGACTTTTAAAAAATGATGGAGAGAGGCTTAGCACCAATATCAGCCAGTTGTCTCGCACTCGTGGATGTAACCATTCGGGGCCTGTGGATAGCATGGCCAGAAGGGCAAGGGAGGGGATTCTCCCCCTTTACTCTGCTCTTGTCAGACCCCACCTGGAGTACTGTGTGCAGTTCTGGAACCCCTAACACAAGAAGGACATGGAAAAATTGGAGCAAGTCCAGAGGAGGGCCACAAAGATGCTCAGAGGGCTGGAGCACCTCTGCTATGAGGGCAGGCTATGAAAGCTGGGGCTCTGCAGCCTGGAGAAGAGAAGGCTTTGAGGATACCTTTCAATATCTGAAAGAGGCCTGCAGGAAGGTTGGGGAGGGACTATTCATGAGGTCTTGTAATGACAGGATGAGGGATAATGGGTTTAAACTGGAAGAGGGAAGACTTAAACTGGCTGTTAGAAGGGAGTTCTTTCCAGTGAGGGTGGTGAGACACTGGAACAGGTTGCCCAGGGAAGTTGTAGCTGCTCCCTCCCTGGAGGTGTTCAAGGCCAGGTTGGATGAGGCCTTGAGCGACCTGATCTAGTGGGAGGTGTCTCTGCCTATGGCAGGGAGTTGGAACCGGATGATTTTTGAGGTCCTTTCCAACCTAAACCATTCTATGAATCTATGATTTGTGTGTCTTCAGTTGGCACAAGTGATCTCTAACCCAGTCCTGCGTGACTAGTGGAGTGTCATCTTCTCTCCTGTTCTGCTCCCTTTCTTCCAGAGACTGAAGTTCCTGAGGGCTGGTCTTAGCAGTAAAAACTCAGGCAGTGAAGACAGATCTGACTGTAACTCATGGAACTGATTGAGTGGTGATTTTATTTTCCTTTTTCTATGCTTAGTTGGTCCTGTTAGTCATACCAGCTATTATATTCATGCAAATAAGCCCAGAAGATATTTTCTGCAAAGCTGAATTAGGCATTTCCACTTCTTCACTTTTGGGTTGGGAAGCTGAAGCAGAGGATTTGAGAACAAAATATTTTTATGATCCTAATGAGAGCTTCCAGCCAGAGTTAATAACTCTTATGGGGGAGGTGGGGAGGAATAGAAGCTCATGGCCTGGTTTATGGCTGCTGGCAGAACCGTGTGTCGAAGCTCTTTGTATTCCTCTGATGTTTTAATAGATCCCCTGAAATTCAGTACAATGTAGTCTTTTGCCAAGCGTTGTCTCCAACACGCCTGCTTCCAGAAATCTCTCCATTGGAAGCCTGTCTGGTAACCTGCTTATCCTTCCCATCTGCTGAGCTGTGTGGAAGGCCAGAGCGCAGCGTTCCCTTAATTTGCCCAAACCCACTGCCCTCTGACCTGTGCAACATTTATGAAGGCAGTAGACTTGAAGAGCTCTTATACTGCTAGAGAAACATAGCATCTTCTGCTAGGCCATTCTCTAGGGCAAAGGATGTTGTGTTTACACAGCACAGGTGATAAAGAGAGCTCTTGAAGCAACTGAAACTCAAATATTGGTTAAAATCTTCAGCTCAGCAGCAAAACCCAATCTGGCATACTAAGGTAACACCTTAATTCTCTTGAGACAGAAGAGCTGCTGGCAGAGTATCCATGCTACTTACTACTTCCCCATGCACTGTGCTCATATCTGCTACTGGTAACTAGGATGTGTTCAGTCCAAGGCAGGTGTACTCCAAACTAGTTTTGTGAAACCAGATGGATCCAAGTGATTAGTTTGAGATCCCTGCTTCCATTTGGAATCCTAACAACATGGCAGCTGTCACATGTTATTACAGATGAATGTTAAGGCGGTTTTAATTTTGAGTGGCATGATGCATCTAGCTTCTGGCAGGGGAAAAGTAGCACTGTGCCAGTGAACTTTTGCCATCCATGAAAGGTTATTCCTACAGGGGCTGATATTCCATTTACAGAAAGGAATTTATAATTTGTGCTTGCTCATACAACAGCAGCAAAAAAAAAGAGTATTTCTATGAAAGAAACTAAAAGACAGATTAAGAATTCATATTTTTCTGCTCTGGAGAGGTAAGATGGATACATGTTTAAGACCATGGATTTAGGCATCCACGATTTGAAATGAGGTCAGGACACCCTGTGAGTAGAGATTTGAAATAGTCAGATTACTATACAGTATTTCCAAGTCAGATTTTAGAAGTATATTTCTGTCTTTTTGGTGTGTGATTTTTTTGTTGTGGTGTTGGTTTGGGAGGAGGTTGGAGGTTTTTTTAGTTGGTTTTGGTCAGGGGAGGGTTGATTGCATTTTTTTTTTCTTTCTTTCTTTTGCTGGGAAGACCAGTGTGATGTTTTTTTGGGTCCCCACCACCACCATTAGCACCAGAGATCTAGAAGAGGCTTTGAGCTACTCCAAGGCATACGATACATTGGCAGTCTCTGCAGAGAGGTTTCATAGACTGAAAGAAGGTGGTCCTGTCTGGAGAAGGCATAACTGTGTTGCTGGGATTGATTTAAGAGAGTCTAAAAAGAATGAGAGAACTGTGGTGCTTTTTTTTTGCCAGAGCTGTTGAGCCCTATGAGATGGCTTGTCCTCCTCAGTTTGTTTAGTCTGATTTAATTGTGACTCTTGAGGGTAACTTCAGTAGAAGTCTTCTCAGACGAACAAAGGGAGCAAAGGGCTGTATTGTTGCTTGGTCCACTGTTCTCTTGGTCACTTATTTTTGTGCGGCTGATAGTGCTTTCCTGCGTGACACTGTGGTATAGGCACAGTTGAGACTGTGACTGAGGCATGGAAGTGATGGCTGGTGAGTGATGAAAGGGAAGAGATGTTGTTGAGGAAAGGCAGTGGTAGTGTGGCTGAGCACTTGGGCCTGCTTTTGGGGCAGCCAGATATTATTGAAGTTTCTTGGTAAGCTACAGGCTTCCTGATGATTATGAGTAAGTCAGAAAGTAGTCAAGGAGGCCCCTCATCCAGAAAATCTCTTAACTAGTTACTTAGTTGTCCCCCTAGATACCTCTCTTGATGGGGAAGATGTGTGGTACAGGAGACAAAAACACTGGAGTGCTTTCAGAAGTGGTACCACAGTGACTGCAAAGGTGTGGGGTCAGAGGTACAGAGTGATTCAGATCTAGATTTTTCTTCATTCGTGGAGTAGGAAGTCGGAAGTGGAATGTCTGAAAATTGGTGATGTGAGTATGCTGCCTTACAGTGATGACGAAAGTGAATTCCTTGTTGATCTGGCCTGATTCTTTCCTTCTCCAGGAGGAAATTTTCATCCTGGGATACCTGCTTGTCCGTCTTTGGGACTTGGCAAAAGTTGGATTGGCTTGGAGAGTTATTTCCCACTAAGCTCTATCCTTCACGTATCTATTAGGAAAAAAAAAAAAAAAATCTACCTCCATCCTTTTTTCCCCTTGTTCTCTGGGGGCAAAGGTAACCTCTCAGGCAAAATGCTACTAACAGTAGAGGAGGTAGCTTTCTCATGCAAGTTTATTCCCACCAATGGCTGCACACATGGTGAATGTAGCTGCTAGCATTAGGAATAATTGTTAGCATCCTGGAGAGCTGTGATGGGAGAGATAAGGGTGGGGAAAGCAGCGTGTTCTTCATGCCATAGTCGCACCATCAGCCTTTAGAGCCAGACAGTCTTTCAGTTTTATTATAATTGTGGCATCTCTTTAATTTCTTTGGCATAATACACTTAATCCATAATTATAAAATACGCAACTTGCCCTTGGCTTTGCTCTGTTCTCATAATGCAGGAGTGATTCTGTGTTTTTATTAATTTAACTTTCTGCAGGCTAACAGATTGCCATAAAGGAAAACAGAATTTCTCAACCAGTACAGCTAATAGCTGTATTTCAGTAAAGGCCCCATGGTACATGTTGAACAATAACTACCACTCCTGTGCCATTTGCAGCTTTTAATTGAATTTCTATCCTGTGGATATCATGTCAGAGCCATTCATCTGCTCCACTAAGTCTTCTGATATTAAACTAGTTCTTCCTGTAGAACAAATACTGCTTGATCGTTGATTTGCATTACATATGCATGGGTCTGGGGGAGCTTATGCAGTGCAGAAAAGCTTCACTTGCATAGGCACAAACAAAGGGATGAATAGAACAATTGTAATGTTACTTTCCACTTCTTTTGTTGTGGGAATGATAGGATATGCTGTGCTTCTCCTGCTCAGAGTGAGACACTGACATTGGAAAAATGATCGTACAGCTGTGTGATTTGTCTGGGAACCAGCAACGGTTCTCCAAGAAAGTGGTTCTTGGTACTATCATTTGCAGCACAGCAAAAATCTTCCTTGTTCCACAGTTCACCACATTCCTCTGCTGTTGGTGCACAGAAGTCACAATGCTTGTGCAAAGAGTGCAGGGTAGCAAAGTGCTGGGGAAGAGCTGGGAAGAGGTTGTATTGTCCCAGTTACGTGTGGGAAGGAAAACACTCCTTGTTGTTGAGATGTTGCTTTTGCTTAGAGATTGAGAGTCTTGGAATTGATTGTCCTGACGTGAACTTGGACCAAACGGTGATGTGATGGAATCTAAGTAGCTTCAGCGTAATAAACCCTGGTACTAATGAAACTATGCTTTCAGGTTTGCTGTGTGAAACTGAGGGGGTCCCTCAGACTTTGCCATCACCATAACTCTGCCCTTTTCTTTCACCTGTGTAATTTTTTTTTTTTTTTTTAAGAGTAAAATCGTTGTCTTTTGTGGAGAGATGTAATTTCACCCTCTGCCAAATTCAGAGACTTCTTGTGTCTGTCAGGGTGTTTATTTGTACTGGAGCACAAGTCTGTGACTTATGACTCATCTCTGGGCAATTCTTATTGAATGGTGTCTCTGGCTGATGGCACAGAGTAGACAATAGCAGGATAAGGTTTCCATCCAAATCAGGGTACGGGTCTGCAAAGCTGGACTGTTCAGGTGAGAAGGTCTGAACTGTGCTCACTGGTCATCAGTAAGAAGCAGCAGAAGGGATGTCTTCATCCCTGGACTGGAAATGAAACAGTAACTTCCATCAAGACCTTTGCAAGATTTCTCAGGGATTGTGGGAAGAAGTGCAGGTGTGCCATGCTGGATATTAATTACATGGAAATTCTAAAGTGCAAAATTAAAGATGATTTCCCAGAATGCTTCTCCCCTCCACTGTTTTCTATTGATTAATATAATAATTCACTTGGGGAGTGAATCATCTGAGAAGTCATAGTGACCCCAAACATCTGGGCTCTGGCATTGCTAGGTCCCACATGAAGTTGGGGCTGTCTCCTTCTGTGTCTGAATCACGTGCTTGGCAGCACTAGCAGTGTGCAGAGAAACATTCATGCTACTAATCTGTCCTTGGTTTGAGGACGACATAATAGTTGTCAGTGTCTGACTTCAGCACAATAACAAGTTTTTGGGAAATGGGAGTGCTGTTGCTCATCTGCAGCTTGCTGGCATGAGGGCAGATCTGTACAGGATGCAGTTTTCAGCTAGGAGCTATTCAGTCTCTTTCTAAATAAAAAAAAAAACAGGAAAAAAAACCCACTTAATGTGTCTAGATCATGATGACAAGGTCTTAGCTGCACAGGAGGTTTTTGGTGGAGTAGGAAGTGAAGGGCATCTGGGTACTGCTGACTGAGGAATTACTGGAATCTATTTGTGCTTGAAGAAGCAGCTGCCTGAGGATGTCCTTGGTGTCCAAGGAACTCCCATCACAGGTGTAAGCCATGCTTTAAGGACAGCATTTTTTTTCCCATATTTGCATCCAGCTTTATGGATCCAACGCCATTCTGGATACCCCTGGATTCAGCACTCCCTGGCAGGATCTGCCCTATGAGCTATCCAGGCAGCATGTAAAAGGGTGTTGCAAAATCCCATTTAGAGCCTCACTAGCAACCCTGATTGGAAAAAACCTCTGTCTCTTTGTCTTCACTGTAAAGTTGCAACTCTGATATTAGCTTGTGACAGCAATTATTGATTATGTCATTACTGATGAGATCCCATTCCCAGCAATGCATTTAATATTCCCCCCTCCCTTTTTTTTTGTTGCAGAGACACTGATAAGTGGTGACAGAATGAGATTTAAAAAAAAAAAAAACACCAAAAAATAAAGAGGAAGTGAGGATTTATTGTTTGTCCTTATCTGCGAAGAAGGGAGATTAAGTCACAAAAATATTTTGTGTACTACAATTATTAAAGTGGAATCTTCATGAAATAAATTATGATGAATTTTTGCTACAGTCATTATTTTCTCCATTTCCAGCATCAGTTATGTAGTAAAGTATAGACAGCAAAAATAAGCCCTTCGGGTAGCACTCTCAACGTGTATTTTCTGTTGGCTTGAAAACAGTTGAGGCTTTTCAGCCTGGAGAAGAGAAAGCTTCGGGGAGACCTTATAGCAGCCTACCAGTATCTGAAAGGGGCCTACAGGAAGGCTGGGGAGGGACTGTTCACAAAGTCTTGTAATGACAGGACGAGGGGGAATGGGTTCAAATTGGCGGAGGGGAGATTTGAACAGGATGTTAGGAAGAAATTCTTCACAGTGAGGGTGGTGAGGCACTGGCACAGGTTGCCCAGGGAGGTTGTGGCTGCTCCCTCCCTGCATGTGTTCAAGGGCAGGCTGGATGAGGTCTTGAGCGACCTGATCTAGTGGGAGGTGTCCCTGCCTATGGCACAGGGGGGTTGGAACTGGATGATCTTTGAGGTCTCTTCCAACCTAAACCATTCTATGAAAAGGCAGCTGCAGTTTCACCATGGTGCTCTTATTATTACAAGGACATTGTTTTAAAGGTTAACAGCTGTGTAACAGATTAATAACTCCATGATAATAATATCTCTTTCTGCGTTCCCTCTTTCGATAAGCACAGCACTTAAATATCAATATGAACTGTATCGATCCATGATTGTGTGGCTTATTAACATGGAAGTGTTCCCTTACATCTGAGTTAGACATAAGTAATTGTGTTTGTGTAAAATGGAGCCTAGGGAATGGCTCCACGGACTGTGATTGATAGAAGCACACACCAAAAGGGTTAAAGAAGTATCAGGGGGAAGAGGGAGGAGGAATTAGTTGAGAGAAGCTTGGTTAAAGCTTGGCTGTTTTCCTGTAGCAGGAGACCTTCTCAGCTGTTTGTATTTTCAGCTGGTTAGATGATGCAGGTCCGTTGTGGTACTTAGTAAGAAGTGAGTGATGAGTCTGCAGGTGAATGTTCTGGGGAACATGCTGTGCCGTATATCAAGGCTTCTACTTTTGAGTGTGATAAGTAGCTTAAAACTCAAGCAACATACTCAGTGGTGCAAATCCAGGAGGTTTTCTGTCCAAATGCCTCCACAGAGACCTGGGAGTCTCTGGGAAAAGAATGTTTATCTACTCTGAGCCGTTGGTCACTTACTACTGCCCTTTTACTTTGCAGTGAGATGTGGAGAGGCATCCCTTTCCCTTAATGTTCGTATGCTCATCATGTCCCTACATTGCTGACTGACACCTCAGTCATGACTAAATGTTTTTGTTAGAAATTGTGATGCTGTGTGAACCTTCCTTTTGTTTTTTTGTAGCTGTGCTTCATTTTTTCTTCTTTCCTCAGATTATGTGCACAGATAAGTCTGCAGAACTGCCCCTGCACTGAGTGGTTGATTAGATCCTTGTTGACTGCAGAGGGCTTGTTTTCAGAGCTTTACTCTTTGGCCTGCAGGAAGATTCATTCCCAAAATGTTAAGGGTGATATTAAACCAAACCACGTGCCTTCTTGTAAGGCAGCTAAAAAGGATAAGGAAATGGCCAGTGATGAGCTGCTGCTATCCCCTAATTAATCACAGGCTATTGCAATCTACCTGCTAAAATATGGGTAGCTCTTTATGCTGACATTATCCCTGTGGGTCTTAATGGTGCCCTCCAGGAATGCAGTATCATGCTTCATTTTCTCATTGACTTTTGAAGCATCAGGTTGACTAGAGTAAAGGAAAAAAAGGCATTTATTTCCTGGCTAAATAATATCACTGAAAGAACTTAAGTGCCACTGCTTTAAACCTGTCCAGCAGCTGTGAGTGAATCATGCTGGGTTAGAAGACAGTTAAAGATACACTGAGCAAGTGAATGAGTTTTGCTCTTCTTTTAAAGATTTTTAAGCAAGGATTTGTGGACAGTGCTGTCAGAAATGTGGCCAATAGGTGGTTCATCAACAGGGAGATATCTTGAGTAGGATTGGAGCCCAAGTTCAAGTAGAAAGCATGGCCAAAAGCCTCCAACATACTAAGTCATGTACTCAGTAGGCTCTGAGCTCTGACATAGCACAGGGCACAAGACCTCACACAGTAAGTCCAATCCAACTGTCAGAGCTGGGAAAATGTGGATTTCAGTTTATGGTTCAAAATGCTTGCATCTGTGTGAGCTTTTGTTGCAAGTGCTGTACTCAACCTAGGTGGTTGGAACAGCAGCAAAACATGTCTTCATATGTAAGTTAATTAGTTGGGGCAACTAATAAGGCAGGAATTAAAAGTGTGTCATTTTTTTAATTGCTGAAAAGCCTCGACTACAAACTATATACAAACTAGTTAAATTTGGGTTCTAATTTGGTCAGGAAAATCTTCACAAGGATGCTTATGGGCAATTCAGTAATTTAGGAGAATCAGAAAATTGGAAAAGGTTTAGCCACAAAACGGCTCTGCCCCACTTACAGATAGGCAGCCTGGAGCTCTAGGGAAACTCTGTTCTACTCATGGCAGTGGAGTAGAATTTAGAGTCCCTGGCTCGTTTGCAGTAGTGTTGGAACTGCTTGGCATCTTTTCACAGTGGTGGCTTGTGGTAGAGGCAGGTCCTTCCAGCAGGAAGTCAGAGTGCAGTGGTTCAAAAGCGGGAATGAGTGGTGTCCCCCAGGGATCAGAGTTGGGTCCAGTCCTGTTTAGTATTTTCATTGATGATCTAGATGAGCACCAGTAAGTTTGCAGATGACACCAAGTTGGGAGCAAGTGTTGATCTGTTAGAAGGCAGGGGGCTCTGCAGAGGGACCTGGACAGATGGGTGCAGTCCAATGCCATGAGTTTTAACAAGGCCAAATGTCTGCACTTTGGCCACAACAATTCCATGCAGCACTACAGGCTGGGGACAGAGTGGCTGGAGAGCAGCCAGGTGGAGAGGGACCAGGGGGTACTGGTCGACAGGTGGCTGAGCATGAGCCAGCAGTGTGCCCAGGTGGCCAAGAAGGCCAATGGCATCCTGACCTGTATCAGGAGCAGTGTGACCAGCAGGACCAGGGAGGTCATTCTGCCCTGGTCAGGCCACACCTTGAGTACTGTGTCCAGTTCTGGACCCCTCAATTTAAGAAAGATGTTGAGGTGCTTGAATGGGTCCAGAGAGGGGCACCAAGGCTGGTGAGGGGGCTGGAGCACAGCCTTGTGAGGGAGCTGGGGTTGTTTAGCCTGGAGAAGCGGAAGCTCAGGACAGACCTTATTGTTCTCTACAACTACCTGAAAGAGGCTATAGCTAGGTGGAGATTGGTCTCTTCTCCCAGACATCCAGTGACAGAATAAGAGGACACAGCCTCAAACTACATGAGGGCAGGTTTAGGCTGGACGTTAGGAAGAAGTTCTGCACAGAAAGAGTGATTTCCCATTGGAATGGGCTGCCCAGCAAGGTGGTGGAGTCACCATCCCTGTAGGTGTTTAAGAAGAGGCTACATGAGGCACTTAGTGCCATAGTTTAGTAAATTGGAAGGGTTAGTTGATAGGTTGGGCTCGATGATCCTAGAGGTCTTTTCAAACCTGGCTAATTCTGTGATTCTTGTCAGCCTTCTCCTAGATGCTTCTCAAGGTCCACATCAGGGTCCACCTAGGCAATATCCCTTCTGCACTTAAGTTTCCAGGTAGTTCAAGCCCAAAACATTAGGGCTAAGCTGATCTGAAGTATGAGGCAGAGCAGAACATGTTGGCCAAGCCAAGAGCAGTGAGGCAGAGGCAGCACATCTGCTTGCAACTTAGCTCAATTTATATTATTTGCCCGAGTGTAATGGCTCCTTTGGCCACAGAGATTCATCAGTCAGCATGGCATTTGCAAAGCTGACCATATTAGGTGAAAACAGGGCTTGCTTACTCTTATTTGGGCAAGACGCAAGTTAATAAACACCTGTGGGTACCTTCTTATCATGTTGGGAGGGGTCATAATGGCCCAAGCCTTTGTTTTCCTCCTGCCCTTGCTTCCCCCATCAGCAGAAGGGTGGGGCAAGCCAGGACATGTTTTAGACCTATTAGCCTTCCAAGACACTAAAATCACAATCACTTAGCATGTGTGTGGCAAAGCAGGAACTTACAGGTCTCATAAGATACCTTCCAATGCCTTTAGTACAACAGAATTCTCTCTTCAGTGAATTTCAGTTTCTTCTTTGGATGTTTGTATTGGATCCTTTTCACAAGTAGCTAATTCTCAGCTTGGAGAAGTTTAAGTTAGCTCTTTCTGACAATTTCTTGAGAAATCTACAGAAATGAGTGGCCTCTTCTAGTGCTTCCTTTTCTTTCCCTACATCTCAGCCTAAGATATCCCGCCTCTTGAACTTGAGTGGGATGCACCTTTCCTTGTGCTCCTTCGTTAAAATGACAATCACCCAGACATCTCCTGGGGGATTTGCTAAAGCTGATTGACTTTTCAAGCTGTTCCAAATTTATTGATCGCCTGTCTGAAAAAATTCCAACAGGTTTGTTCTCCCAAGACAAAGTGTTCTGTGTTAGATGAGCTTTTAAATACAAAAGATGACAAGAAAAGGAGGTTTTTCTTAGGGTAAAATTAAGCTTGAACCAGCAGTGGTTTACAAGATAATAGGGAATGAGATTTTATGGCATGATCATAGAATCATAGAATGGTTTAGGTTGGAAGAGACCTCAAAGATCATCCAGTTCCAACCCCCCTGTGCCATAGGCAGGGACACGTCCCACTAGATCAGGTCACTCAAGACCTCATCCAGCCTGGCCTTGAACACATCCAGGGAGTGAGCAGACACAACCTCCCTGGGCAACCTGTTCCAGTGCCTCGCCACCGTCACTGTGAAGAATTTCTTCCTAATGTCCCGTTCAAATCTCCCCTCCGTCAATTTGAACCCATTCCCCCTCATCCTGTCATTACAAGACCTTGTGAATAGTCCCTCCCCAGCCCTCCTGTAGGCCCCCCTCAGATACTGGTAGGCTGCTATAAGGTCTCCTCAAAGCCTTCTCTTCTGCAGGCTGAAAAGCCCAAACTCTCAGCCTGTCTTCATAGCAGAGGTGCTCCAGCCCTCTGATCATCTTTGTGGCCCTCCTCTGGACTCTCTCCAACAGTTCCATGTCCTTCCTGTGCTGGGGGCTCCAAACTGCACACAGTACTCCAGGTGGGGTCTGAGGAGAGCAGAGTAAAGAGGGAGAATTACCTCCCTTGCCCTGCTGGTAATGCTAATGATAGTGCAGGAGTGTTCAGCTGTGTGCTTTCTGAGCTGCCCACAACTCACAAGCAGTTGGTAGCAAAGAATCCCTGTGGTGGAGAGATCCCTGTGTTGAGCATCTGCCATATAGATCACAATTTTTTATTAAGCTTGATGCTAAACAGCAAGCTTACCTCTCTGGAAGGTCTGCGTAGATGTAAGTTTAGAGCTCAATATCTGCATTTTGAAAGCATGCTAACTAGTATTGATTCTGTTGATTGTGTGCTCAGGGAATGAGTAAGACTTGTGCACAACCAGTGGTAGCATGAAATACCTACATGCAGTGTAGTACTGGATTTAACCTCTCATAAGAGGTGTGATCCAGATGCTGCTGTGACTCTTGCTCAAGACAAGACATGGGGTGAGAGATGATTGGCTTCTTCCTTTTGTGCGCTTACATATTTGTCCTTATATTTCTCAACCAAAAGTCTCTGCTGAGAGGATGTAATGACATAAACTCTCAGGATGAGAAGGGAAGAGGGTCACTTGGAACCATTCATAACAGTCATGTTGCCCAGGGACCCAGCTGTATAACCAGGCCATACAGCAAAGCAAGTGGTACAGCCTACATAATGTCATTGTCAGATGTGGCATCCAACCTGAGAACTCCTTCTGTCTTGTGAATTGCGATGTCTGTGTTGCAAGATGCTAAAAAATGATAGTGTGAGATTTAGAAGGCTGAGAGGACTTGCAAGCACTGTCATGGATATTTCAGTGGTAACTAAAATGGATCATGCAATCACAAGATGTTAGGGGTTGGAAGGAACCTCTGGAAGTCATCAAGTCCAACACCCCCGCCAGAGCAGGACCGTAATCTGGTGCGATTGCACAGAAATGCTGGACCCACTGAACTCAGTGCTGAGACTGTGAGCTGTTTGTGGAATTTCTCCTACTTTTCATTAAAGATTGGGATGAGAAGCACTTTCCAGATATAAAATAGTATCTATAGTTATCAGTGCATTATGATTTTGGCCACTGAGCACTTACATGATTGCAAGACATTAGGGGTTGAAAGGGACCTCTGGAGATCTTTGAGTCCAACCCCCCTACCAGAGCAGGACCATAGAATCTAGTGCAGGTCACACAGGAACACATCCACACAGGACTTGAATGTCTCCAGAGAAGGAGACTCCACAACCTCCCTGGGGAGCCTGTTCCAGTGTTCTGTTACCCTTACAGTAAAGAAGTTCTTATTCATGTTGATGTGGAACTTCCTGTGCTGCAATTTATACCCTCTGCCTTTTGTCATACCACAGGGTGCAAGTGAGAAGAGCCTGTCCTCTTGACACCCAGCCCTCAGATATGTATAAACATTTATTAGATTCCCTCTAAGTCTTCTAATCCGGATAATCCTCAAAGGATTCAGAAATGGGCTAGTCTGTATTTTGGGAGTTGTAAACGGACACTGATGCTGGTATCCCCATCTGGGAAATGGAGATTTGAGTCCTCTCTTGAAAGGGTGAGGTGACCTACTGTTAGGGTAGTTTGTATTTCTTAGTCTGTTCTCTGAGTGGTTGGAAGGACTCTCTTGTTGCCCACCTCTAGCACACAAATACAGAGTTGAGTGGTGGGGTAGTTCCATCACCTTCCCTCCACATTTTGTTCATACACGTTTAAGGAGAGTTGCAGTTTAAGTGCACCTAATAGCATGGGTGTTAAATTGAACCTCTATAATTGCTGCGGAAAAATCTTACATTCAAAGCACTTTTGTAGCAAAATAACACAAATTAAAATGGTTAGCTCCTTAAGAGAATTGTTGCAGAAGCATTTTTAACTAGAGTCGTAAAAGTAGATAAGGGTCTGGAAGGGGCTTTGCTTCTAATTAATAATCTCATTAATATCTGATTAATAAATGAGGCTTTGTAACCAAAGCTGCCTTTTCTCTTTGACTCTATTAAAAGTGTCCTTTACACCAAATTTCTTGAATATTTCTTGATAAGGCCATCTTTGCTGAGTCAGTGAAGCACTCGGACTCAAATCAGTATGCTGCTTGATCAGAGATGCACGAAACATCTCTTTGGAAAATTAGACTACATCAGAATAAGGAACATGATAAATATATCAGATCTTTTAGATGGTACAAATAGGAAGTGAGTAATGATGAAGTGCAATTCTTCAGAGCTGTACAGATGTACTACTTTTATGTAGATTTCACAGTAGAGAAATGAGCAATGGAGATGCTTTTTGTGAAGCCAGCAAGTCTTGGCTCTATGCTGCCCTTGTTTCATGGTGCCTTGGTGGGTCTCTGCAGGCATGTGGTATTCAAGTTTCAGGTCAGAAGTAGTAATGTGACGATTCATATTCTGATGTCCCTGCTGAGGCTGATGGTGTGGATATTACATGATGCCTGTATAGCTTCAATGTTTTTACTTCCATGAGGTACAGGTTTTACTAGTGGACAGCAACTTTGCCTGGCCATAATAAGTAACTCCATCAGGTCACCAATGGTGTGATAAAGGTCAACACAATAATGGGAAGTGCTTATCCCAGACTTTAAGGAGAAGCCATTTCACATTTCCTCAGATCTGTGTTTATATATTTGATTCTGCCACCAGCTGTTGGGAAATCCATATCACATTTCTCTGCTTCACTTTGTAATGCTATAGAGTGTATAAGAGACAGTGGAGTCCTGCTTCTCATACACATCTTGACATTAGAATAACAACATTTAAAACATAGCACTGGTATGTTACAACAAATGAAGGATTTTTCATCTGAACCAGGATGTCTGAGGTCCTTCTTTTCATTTCTTATGCTAGCACAGTGTAGGAACTTTGCTAATCCATTCAGTGTGAGATACCCCTTGCCTTGTGCTAGACATCCAGCAGCTGAGTGTTTCTTTGGTCTTCCTTTACATTGAAGGAAAGAAGACACCTTAAGTGAGAAGTATATCTTCAACTATTTTACTATGAGTAAGTCATCTCAGCAAGTTTGCAGATGACACCAAGCTGTGTGGCACAGTTGACTTGCTGGAGGTCAGGGATGCCATCCAGAGGGACCTGGACAGGCTGGAGAGGTGGGCCCAGGCTAACCTCATGAAGTTTAACAAGGCCAAGTGTAAAGTCCTGCACCTGGGTCGCTGCAATCCCAAGCACAAATACAGGCTGGGTGGTGAGTGGCTGGAGAGCAGCTCTGAGGAAAAGGACCTGGGGATCTGGGTGGATGAGAAGCTCAACATGAGCCTGCAGTGTGCACACATGGCTCAGACAGCCATCCATGTGCTGGGCTGCATTAAGAGAGGCATTACCAGCAGGGCAAGGGAGGTGATTCTCCCCCTTTACTCTGCTCTTGTCAGACCCCACCTGGAGTACTGTGTGCAGTTCTGGAGCCCCCAGCACAGGAAGGACATGGAACTGTTGGAGAGAGTCCAGAGGAGGGCCACAAAGATGATCAGAGGGCTGGAGCACCTCTGCTATGAGGACAGGCTGAGACAGTTTGGGCTTTTCAGCCTGGAGAAGAGAAGGCTTTGGGGAGACCTTATAGCAGCCTACCAGTATCTGAAGGGGGCCAACAGGAGGGCTGGGGAGGGACTGTTCACAAGGTCTTGTAATGACAGGACCAGGGGGAATGGGTTCAAATTGGCGGAGGGGAGATTCAAATGGGATGTTAGGAAGAAATTCTTCACAGTGCGGGTGGTGAGGCACTGGAACAGGCTGCCCAGGGAGGTTGTGTCTGCTCCCTCCCTGGATGTGTTCAAGGCCAGGCTGGATGAGGTCTTGAGCGACCTGATCTAGTGGGAGGTGTCCCTGCCTATGGCAGGGGGTTGCAACTGGATGATCTTTGAGGTCTCTTCCAACCTAAACCATTCTATGATTCTATGATCTTGTTAAATTAATCTCTGCCTATAGATAGAGAGAAAATCTGCATGGGCTTGAGAGCTAAATACCTAGTTTGTAGATATCTGAGCATAAGATAAACAGGCATGATGCAAAGATCTCAGTCTTGCAGCTGGGGCAGTAGAGTTATTTTAATATTCCAGTAAGAAGCACTAATCTTTGTTGCTTTTGTGATTCATTGTGTGCTATTCTGCAAGAGAGTATAAAGTGATGCTTAGTAACTTTTACACATGCAGTCTGCTTGCCTTGATCAGGATCCCAGGTTCTCTAAAGTCAGTAGTTCAGGTTATTGCCTCCCATGAGGTGTTAGGATCCATCATTTAGGTTTGTGTTTATCTCTGCTTCAGAAGAAAGATTTTGCCATCCTTTGGCGGAGGCAAAATGACAAGACAGGTTTAAAGCTGCCGTTAGCCAAATCTGTGGCCCACACTAGTTGAAATGTACTGGCTCTAAAAGTTCTAGAGCAGGGAGTGTCAGAGTGACAGATCTTCAGTTTGATCTGTCAACTTCTTCTGCTTTGTCGAGCATCCCTCACATTCTCTGCCATTTTGTGCCTCGAGAAAACCCATTTCCTGTAACTCCATTGCCCTTGTTCTTTGTGCCTCAAAAAAGGCTGTTGCTAGTTGGGATGGTTCTACAGATTATTTAAAATCTGAAACCAGTCTCGCGTTTCCACAGAAACAGTGTACCTGAAGGGCAGGGGAGGCCTGGATGCAAGAGGCAGAGGAGGCTGAGAAAGGACGGTCCATTTGATGATGGTGAATGCTGTTCAGTCACCCAATGGCTGTGGCTACTCAGTGGTTGCAGGGGGTGTTCAAAACACTACTATTTTCCTGCAGTACAAAAGTGATGCAAACTTACAGCTTTCAAGTTAGTTGCCACTGTCTCTGCAGTCTAAATATGCTAAAACTACATTTCTAGAAGAGTGTTCATGCCTATCTGAGTAGGGATGTCTACTGAAGAATGACTGGTGTGAACAGTTGCCCTGCCTTGTGGGATGGTGATCAAATGAAATGCTGATGAGCTGTCTGGCACTGCAAATGTGACTGATATTCACATCTCTTTGCTTTATTGCCTGTAAATCCAGTGATGGGACATTCTATATCCTTTTGTCTAACCTCTGAGACATCCAGAGTCTTCCAATGGCTTGCACTGAATAAACGAGAGAGGATACCCTCTTTGGCAAAAATGGGAGAAGAATCTGCAAGAAAAAAACCCAGGAAGCAGTGTTGCTAGTTAGCTCCCATCTTCTTCAGTTTGAACTATGAGTCGCAATGACTAATGCATCATGGCAGCTCATTTTCCCTTGCCAGTCTCTACTATACATTGTGAAATGAAATTTATCAACAAAGGTCATCTTCAAGTCTTTCAGATATTTGGTGATTGGGTATTGTTATTAGTCAGTAAAGAAAGAGAGTGGAGAAAGAATGTTGTATCATAACAGAAATTGGGGTGGGTATTCTGTTTAGGTGACATACAAACTAAAAGGGATAGAAAAAAAAATCAAGAGAAATTACCCAAACTATAATCTGCTTGAACGTTTTTACCCAGTAGGATTACTGGTTTTAGGTACTTCTGAAACTTTCTGGTTCTGAAAGTGCCCTGGAATTGATGAATTGTGCTCCCAGAAGTGTCTAGAATGTGCAACCTGTTGTATGATGGCAGGAAGTATTTTTATTTGGATTAAGATACTCAGGGTTTTTGCTGACATGGGTTTTTTTTTGGGTTTTTTTTTTTTTTTTCCCAGAAAGTTCTTCCTCTAAAGATATATCCCTGAGGCATCCATAAAAAAAAAACATAACTCTACTAAAAGGAGTAGTCATAGAATGATCAGAGACATGAAGAAGTTGTACAAGGAGTGGCTAAATAAACAGGGAGTCCTCAGACTGAGAAAAAAAAAATATGTGAGGACTTTTCACAGTCAGTGAAATCATAAATGACAGCATGAGGCTCCATTGTTTAGTTTCTGGTTTGTGAACCAAGCACCTAGCTTGGAGGAGAGGAGACTCGGGGGGGGACCTTATTACTGTCTACAACTACTTGAAAGGAGGTTGTGGCCAGGTGGGGTTGGTCTCTTCTTCTAGACAACCGGTGACAGAATGAGGGGACACAGTCTCAAGCTGCTCCAGGGGAAGTTTAGGCTGGATGTTAGGAAGAAGTTCTTTGCAGAAAGAGTGATTTGCCATTGGAATGGGCTGCCCAGGGAGGTGGAGTCACTGTCCCTGGAAGCGTTTAAGAAGAGACTGGGTGTGGCACTTGGTGCCATGGTTTGGTTGATCAGCTAATGTTGGGCGATAGGTTGAACTTGATGGTCTCGAAGGTCTTTTCCAACCTGACCGATTCTGTGATACTTGTGGTGATTATTGCCAGATTAATAGTGAAGTTGTCAAAAGTTTCCCTGTGGGCTTAGACATACTTAAAGAACTAAAAGCCCACTGATGTCTCTTACGCACAAAGGTATGATTTTCTGTTTAGGATGCCCATGGTATTGCCATAGCCAGTGTAAACACACCAGGAAGCAATATCATATGCATTTTCAGTGTCTGTTCACTTACCCAGATTTTCATTGTCCTTCGTTTTGCTTAGTGGGGATACAAAAGGAGGCAGCTGTTTCTCTCTGTAGTTGTAAAATATTCCAACTTATTTACAATCACTGTAAAATCATGATTGGGTAAAGGCAAGCTCTCAGCACAGCAAATGCTCAGCTGTGTAAAAGATTCAAACAACATAGATTTTTATTGTTTGTTATTATTTCTCTGTGTGTATTCTTTTAAATTGGTCTTGTTTGTTTGTTTGTGATTAAAAAAAAAAAAGTGTCCTGGTATGTGACTAACAGCTGTGCACTAGTAAGAGTGGATCTTTGTGGAGACTGCTTCATTATAAGTGAAGTTAAGCTCCACTGTTGCTGTCTGGGCTCTCCTCATTGCCTTGAGGTTAGAGACAAAGTAGTTCCAGAGAGATGGAGAAGGCAGCTTAGAGAGCTGGGCTAACAGTTCTGAATTACACCATGACCACTGCAAGTAGGGGAGCATTGCTAGGCTTGCACCCATTCCCTGCCTTGTCACTGGCAGCAGTCACCTGCCTTTCCAGAGCTCCAGCTGGGTCTGGATTAACTGTAGGGCCAGCTTTGTGTTTCTGTTCCAGGCATTTGGCAGCTCGAGGCAGAATGACTGGGCTCATAAGCAGCCCTGTGAGAGGAAAGGTTTCTTTTCTGTGCAGTATCTGAATGCAAAAAATACTTTTGGAGTGGAGGATGTTTAGCCACTGACAAGTCATAGTCACCAAAGATGTGGTCTAAAATGTTCAACAAGGAAGAAAAGGAATAATCGCTAAAGGTTCAGAGAGACTTGGCTGGAGCATGCTAAGTAACTGACATCTTTTCAAAGTGAAGCAGCTGTCTGCCCTGTCTAGTTAGTGGGACCAGCCTCCCTCATCATGCAATAAAGTGTGTGGTTAGCTCAGATCCTAATTTAAGACTCTGCTATACTAAGAGCTCATTGCCATTTGGTGCAAAGCAGTGTGGAGGGGTCAGTGCTGAGCTACTTATGGTCCCTTTGGGGTAGCTGGCCAAAGGGATTTACAGTTGGGGCTACCACATGGAGTGGTCAAACTGTACTCTGATTCAGTAGGAGTCTTATTTCAGTGTGTCAGAAGGGCCTTTATCTAGGGGAGGGTAATTTGATGGGGAGGAAGAGAGAGGCACAACCAAATTTTTTTTCCACAATCAATGAAAGTTTGTCATCCTGATTTCTTGTGTTGTGCAGTTGGCTTCTTTGTAATGTATTAATATGTGAGCTGTGTTTGAATGTTTTTCTGCAGCTGAATGTTCAGAGACATGTGCCTGCTCTTATGTCTCATGGGGTTTGGTTTCATGCTGCAGCTTTTCTCTGAGTGCTAATAAGTTTGCTCTCCTTTTGCTGGCTGCTGGTTTTTATGAAACTTGGAGAAACTTTGTTCCTCTTGGGTTTTTGTTTCTCTGTCAAACTGGGAGAAAATTGGGCAATGGGTAAAAATAAGAAGTTGTTTGGGGGGTTATGGAGGGACAGGCACACTGCAGGCAGACAGTTTGCAGGCATGGGAGAAGAGAAGTGAGTGTTAGTCTGGTCTCTGTGTTCCTGTTGCTATCCAAAGTGCACAGAAAATTGGATATTCTTCTGCTTATTTAAGTGGAGCTGTGCTGCCATGCAGTTCTCAGTGTGGGGCTGTGTGTGTAGTGGGACTCTGATCTGGGGATGAATACATAAGCTCTTAGTATCATTGGAAGAAACCGAGAAAATCAAAATCAAATCTATACCTACTGCTTCTCTGCACACCATCAGGGAGCATCACAGCTGCAGAGGAGAAACCCCCTAACGGGAGAGTCGGTGGCACATGTACACTCCAGAAAGCTCACTTGTCCCTCCCAGCCATCCAGTGGCAGCCTTTGCAGCTCTCTTGCTCCTGAGAGAGACCAATACATATTTTATAGCCTATCTCCATGGCTGAGTAGCTGAGACTGCAAACAAACAAAACCTCCTTTATCTGCCTGACAGAGCCCCGAGATGGAAACCATCGGAGAGGGGAGGACTCCTCTAAAAGCTGTTCAGTTGGCATTCTCTCTGTCTCCTCACACCTGTACTTCGTAGTGTACAAGTCTGTTCACAGTGGTAAAATCCGCTGTCTCAGGCCTGTGTGTTAGATTCATAGGCTCAGACCTACAGGAACAAGATGGCTTTTGTGAGCTACCAGTGCCCTGAGTTATGAGCAGGTCTGGTAGAGAGAAGCTTCTGTCCTTCAGTGTGCCCTTTTGAGCTGTGGTACAGCAATTGCAGCCATGGTTAAAACATGTTGTGGCCCGTTAGAGGAGGAGGTCAGTGGAATCAAGCAGGTGATTTTCTTTCCCACCTTTTTGAATACAGTACAATTACAGGAGAATTTCCATTCCCTCAATAAATTAATTGCATTATCAACCTTGCTTTTTCAAAGAGAATATATAGAATTTGGTGCTACAGCCTGGTCAGGAAAAAGTTTACATTGATTTGTTTATATGAGTGCAATATGTGTTGCACTGGATCAAGTCTTTCTTCATGTTAACAAAGACCAGCAAAGAGATTCTTTCTTGTGGCTGGTTGGAACTGCTGCTTGTAACACCCAAGAAGCTGAGTTAAGAGCAGACAAAAGTCCATTCAATGCTGGATTACTTCTTGAGTTTTGTTTTTCACTGTATGGGCAGAATATTGGTTTGCAGGGTGGAAAGCAGGATAGAAGGGGCAATGAAATGCTGTAAGATCAACATGTAAGGACATATGGGACAAAATGCATGCATTTAATTTTGAAATGGGTTAGGAACTTCCTCTTCCCCCACTACTAAAATCTACCTGACTACTTCAGACAGCTTGAAAGTAAGATGAAGCAAATTCCACGTGAACCTTAGGAAGAATTTTTTCACTGTGAGGGTGACAGAGCACTGGAACCAGCTGCCCAGGGAGGTTGTGGAGTCTCCCTCTCTGGAGATATTCAAGAACTGTCTGGATGCATTCCTATGTGATCTGCTCTAGGTGATCCTGCTCTGGCAGGGGGCCTGGACCAGATGATCTTTCAAGATCCCTTCCAGCTCCTTACATTCTATGATCCCATGGTTTACAGCACAGCAAAATGTACAAACATCTATATACAATATATTTACAATTATTTACAAACCAGAAATAATACAGAAATCCAAACTCCCTTCTGGACAAAGGAAACTGCCCAGAAGGGGCTCAAAGCTATCCCCTTCTTTTTCCCCTCTCTATCTCCCATCCAAAACAGGCAAATGAAACCAAAATCAGTAAAGCTTGTTATTTGTTAGTGGAGAGATAAAAGCAGAGTGAATAGGGAAATGTCCCAGGACAGAGTGAGTGAGATTGTTTATATTTTAGCTTTTTATCCATGACACCCTCTCAGCAAACCAATGAGTAATATAGACATCATCATTATTTTCTTTTCACAACCAATGATCAAGTGATTTTCTCTCATTAAAATCTTCCAATTATCCTCAAATCAGCACAAACATTTGCAAGCTCTGTGTGTGTAGCCAGAGTCCATTCCACATTGTTAAAAATATTTGCTTTATGAAAGCATTGTTAAGAGCACTTTTGTGTGTAGAAGTGTGTCACATTAGAAGCAATCTGAAAAATACAAACTTAAGGCTGAAAGCAGTAACTGCCTTCCAAGATGATGAGAGTTCATCATTGGCTTTAATAGAGCAGCCCAGAAGAGTACCAGCTAAGAAGGATCAGTTAGCCATGAAAGTCCCAATCGAAGTTGAAGCAGGCATTTGAGGTGTGACTCACAGAAGGAATCTTTCGTATCTCTGAATCTTTTGTCAGTTTGGTATAACTACAACCTTTCTGCACCTCCATTCCCTTAATAACATGCTTTGAAGTTTATCATATGCTGACCAGAGGAATAAGTGAAAATGATGTCATCCAATCTGCTTGTAGTGTCAAGCAACCGTGAGGCCATATGGGCTACTTGATTTGCAGTTAGAAGTCTCTGACTTCTAAAGAGTCAAGTCTTCTAAGTCTCTGACTTACAAAGATAAGTAGAGTTCAAGTTAAAATTAAAAGGTGAGCCAGAACTGTTGTGTTCACCTGTGGATCATGTCTTCAAATGTTCAAGCTAAAAGCAGACAGGTGACTCTTTCTGTTTTTCGATATGTATTTTAAAATACTTGTTTTCAAACTAAGGGTTTTGGTGGTAGGAGTTTAGCTGGGCTGCATATCGAGCCATACACTAGATGATGATAGAACTTGAATTGGCTAGTTGTAGATGACTTCTTTTGAAAAAAAAAAGAAATTAACTGTTATCTTTGCTAGCTTTTGGTTTATTCATCTCTAGAATAGACATAATATTTCCCAGTATGGCCCTTGGGGCTTTGGTAGTTTAAGTAGATTAACACAAGACAGAAGCTTCAGATCGTTTGAATGGAAAAGTGCTGTGGAAATAGAGTATATTATTGTGATATCCTTTGAGATGTTTCTGTGAAGCCAGTGGTGACTGTCATGATAATAAAGAAAGTCTTAGAGGAGCTAACGAAATAATGATCCTACTTCTTCCCCAGCTATTCTTTGAAAGGGCAAATACAATGAGTGATAATGGTTTAATGAGAAGGAATCATTAGGGCATCCAGCCTGCATCTTTAGAAGTGCAAAGCATTTTGGGAGATCTGAAAATGACTTGGAGAACAAAACCAAAGTAGCTCTGTCAGAATATTAAGCTATTATTTGTATTCTCTTTGAATGCTGATCGAAACCAGTGATCCCTTTCCCTGGCTGGTGCAAGTGTAGTCACGACTGTGGCTTTTTCAGATCTTCAGTGCTGTTGCAAGGGTGAGATCAAGGCAGTACCCTGGTGCTTGCCCTCTGTGTGTTGCCCCCTACTTCAGACTTTTTACTTGAGGATTCCTAACCTGGTGAATTTGCACGTATAGAAGGCCTCCTGTAGTGGAATTAATTGGCCTGGGTTATTCAGATTTATTAATTGAGCTGCTTCAGTTTCAAGCTTGAAGCTGCTAGATTTGTGTGTGTGTGGCATTGAGACCTAGTGAGACAAGAGCTTCAGAGGCTGTGGAAGTACAGTGGAGTACTGTAATACCCTTTGGAGCATCTCTGTGAAGCCCAGAGGGTATCAATATTATGCTGTATTAAGTGTAAACAGAGTGATAGTATTAGCTCTGTTTTAGTATTAAAGACCTAAGTGAACACAAGGACGTTGCTTAAGACTTGAAGCACCCTTAACTGGTGAGAATTCTGAGAAGGATTGGTTCAACCCATTTAAGAAAAGAACCAGTTTGTAAGACATTTAGGAGTTGTGTTTGAAAGTTACGAAGAAGCAAATATGCTGGACCCACATCCTGATAAACAAGTATTTCAGTTCATGGGTCCTACTCAAAAGCCTGAACCCAGCCATCTGGTTTTGTATCATGGCCCTTTTGGTGTCATTTTGGACTCCACTAGCGGCAGGAAACCTTTGGAGCTGGGTGTGGATTCTGGCATCACTCAATTTTTTCAGGCACTTGAGTGGGAGCTTTGTGGCACAATGGCACTGAGAAGGGCTCTGAGAAGGGCAACAAAGTTGGTGAAGGGTCTGGAGAATGAGTCTTTTGAGGAGTGCTTGAAGGGAACTGGGATTGTCTAGTCAGAAAAGACGAGGCTGAAGGGAGAGCTCATTGCTCTCTGTAGCTCCCTGAGAGGAGGTTGTAGTGAGGTGTATGCTGGTCTCTTCTCCGAGGAATTAGTGAGACAAAACAGCTTCAGATTGTGTTTAGATTGGATATTAGGAAAAAAAAATCTATACTGAAAGAGTGGTCAGGCATTGGAATTGGCTGCCCATGGAGGTGGTAGAGACACTGTTGTGGAGGTGTTAAAAAAAACTGTGGACATGGCACTTTGAGACATGGTTTAATGGTTATGGTGGTGTTAGGATGGTTGGACTTGATCTCAGAGGTCTTTTCTAAGTGAAACAATGTTATGGTCACTGTGATACCAGGAAGGGTGACTTGGGCCATTTCTGATCCAGAGAGACAGAGAGAAGCAGTTTGATCTCTGTTACAAAACTGCAGATGCTGGAGGCTTGATGAACTTAGAAAATTAGTGGAGCTAGTTACTGAGAAATTGTGATATGTTGAGTTGTGATATGTTCTTTAATAATCTATTTAGTAAAAATTATGATTAGGGAGGATGACACAAGCTGTGAATTTTCATCTTAATAATATCATAGAATCATAGAATGGTCTAGGTTGGAAGAGACCTCAAAGATCATCCAGTTCCAACCCCCCGCCATAGGCAGGGACACCTCATCGAGCCTGGCCTTGAACACATGCAGGGAGGGAGCAGACACAACCTCCCTGGGCAACCTGTTCCAGTGCCTCACCACCCTCACTGTGAAGAATTTCTTCCTAACATCCCGTTCAAATCTCCCCTCCACCAATTTGAACCCATTCGCCCTTGTTCTGTCATTACAAGACCTTGTGAACAGTCCCTCCCCAGCCCTCCTGTAGGCCCCCCTCAGATACTGGTAGGCTGCTATAAGGTTTCCCCGAAGCCTTCTCTTCTCCAGGCTGAAAAGCCCCAACTCTCTCATCCTGTCCTCATAGCAGAGGTGCTCCAGCCCTCTGATCATCTTCGTGGCCCTCCTCTGGACTCTCTCCAACAGTTCCATGTCCTTCTTGTGCTGGGGGCTCCAGAATTGCACACAGTACTCTAGGTGGGGTCTGACAAGAGCAGAGTAAAGGGGGAGAATCACCTCCCTTGCCCTGCTGGTAATGCCTCTCTTAATGCAGCCCAGGACACGGTTGGCTGTCTGAGCCGCGTGTGCACACTGCAGGCTCATGTTGAGCTTCTCATCCACCCAGACCCCCAGGTCCTTTTCCTCAGAGCTGCTCTCCAGCCACTCACCACCCAGCCTGTATTTGTGCTTGGGATTGCAGCGACCCAGGTGCAGGACCTTACACTTGGCCTTGTTAAATTTCATGAGGTTAGCCTGGGCCCACCTCTCCAGCCTGTCCAGGTCCCTCTGGATGGCATCCCTGCCCTCCAGCAAGTCAACTGTGCCACACAGCTTGGTGTCATCTGCAAACTTGCTGAGGGTGCACTCGATTCCTCTGTCCATGTCGCTGACAAAGATGTTAAACAGCACTGGTCCCAGCACTGACCCTTGAGGGACGCCACTTGTCACTGGTCTCCAGGTGGACATTGTGCTGTTGATCACCACTCTCTGCGTGCGACCATCCAGCCAATTCCTTATCCAGCGAGTTGTCCACCCATCAAGTCCATGTTTTTCCAGTTTGGTGACCAGGGTGTCATGTGGGACAGAGTCAAAGGCCTTACTCAGGTCCAGGTAGATGACATCAGTTGCCCTTCCCTTGTCCACTGCTGCTGTGACTTTATCATAGAAAGCCACCAAATTTGTTAGGCATGATTTGCCCTTGGTGAAGCCATGCTGGTTGGCATCAGGCACCTCTGCTTTGTTCTCCATCTGCCTTAGCAGAGCCTTGAGGAGGATCTGCTCCATGATCTTGCCAGGCACCGAGGTGAGGCTGACTGGTCTGTAGTTCCCAGGGTCATCCTTTTTTCCTTTCTTGAAGATAGGTATTATATTTGCCTTTTTCCAGTCAGCAGGAACTTCACCAGTCTGCCATGACCTTTCGAATACAATGGACAACGGTTTGGCAACTTCATTTGCCAGTTCCTTCAGGACCCTCGGGTGGATCTCATCAGGCCCCATGGACTTGTGCGCGTTCAGGTTCCTTAGGTGCTCTTGAACATGATCTTCAATTACAGTGAGCAGGTCTTCACTTCCCCAGACCTTACTTTTGCCCTCTGGAGTTTGGACATCGTGGCTGGAGCACTTGCTGCTGAAGACTGAGGCAAAGAAGTCATTGAGCACCTCATGGGTCTGTCTGTGTAGACTTTTTGTGAGAGTCTTTCCTTGCACACCCTACAAAGACTGTGTTTGCTCTTTCTGTATGACAGAAGCTATGTAGGGTCAGGAGCTTGGTTCTCTCCACTGTTTGGATGGGGTGGGTGGGCTTTTCAGGAAGGTTGTGACACTCTTCCCACAACAAGCTGCTTCTGACCACTCTTCAGGTGTGAAATCTTGTACTAGTTAGCTGCTGATTTGTTCTGGTATGAAAAAACCTTGCTTGTTCAGAAAAGCGGAGCATGGAAACGGCAGAGAAACAAGCAGGGCAAAGTGAGGTTTCAAGCATGCCCACAAATGAGGAGGAGTAAGATGCAGAAAACCCTCTGTGACGAAGCAGCCCTTTTCCCCAGTCACGAATGGGTAATGCCACCCCCAGATCATCTGCTCTGGGTAGGATTTGCTAGTGTAGGGGCCTAGATCTGTCTCTCTAACTCAGAAAAATTAAATGCCTGGCACGAAGTAGGATAGGGGTGAAAGAGAACTCAAGATGCCAGTTTAGGTACATTTTTATCTAGACATGAGTTCAGCTGTTACAATTCTGAGCCACATTTGGACCTCCATCTCCAAATCAAAAATCAGCCTACCTAAATAAAACTGTTGATGGGTTTAAATTTGATTTTTTTCTGAAAAGAGAATCTGTGGAATCTGTGCTAAGAGTACTGCTGAGATCAGAGTCCTCTTGGGTAGAGGATTGGCACAAGAGAGCAGAGCCTGCCCCCAAAGTCCATCTTCACAGCTGCAGCACATCTCCCCTTGTGCATAAGGATGAATTGAATCAGAGAGAGACTCTGCCCCAGAGGACTCAACTTTTCTTTTCTTTTCTGCTTGCTACCCAGAGTAAAGCACAAAAGCTTGAGTTTTAAGGGTAATAATGCTCAAGCTGTAGCTTTGAGCATCTGTTTGCACAGTGAATTCCTTCCCCTGAGCTCTAATAACCAGATCTCTTTTTGTCTCTTCTCTTCTCCAGGTCAACAGACTATGGCACTACCTATGAAAAGCTCAATGACAAAGTAGGGCTGAAGACTGTGCTGAGCTACCTTTATGTCAGTCCCACAAACAAGAGGAAGGTAAGGGAGAGCTATCAACATGGTAGCTATAGAAACAAAATTATGGCATTCTGTTCATTCTGAGAGGAATTATGATCCTAAGCTGAAATCCCTTGGTAAACTGAGAAAAGCTTCAATTTCCTGTGCAAGTTGCACTAGTGCAGTTCCGTGGAATCCAGTGGAATTATGCCTGGTTTTGTGACTTGGAAGGGATCCTTAATCTCCTGCTGAATATGTTAAAGAAATAAAATGATTGCTTTCATTTGCTTCTGACTGTTACACTTTCAAAGAAGCTGAGCTTCCACAAATGTTTCTGGGACTTTTGCTGAAACTGACTTTGCCTAATGCATCTCTCCCTGCTTTCTCTCTTCTTATTATTAGAAATACTGAGTAAAAGGCATCTATTTCTGCATTTGACTCCTTTCCCCTTTATGCTTTCCTTAGCTACAAGCTGGAAGTAAAGATGTAAATGACATTTTCATTGGTTACATTATATAAGGGGGCTGAAAGCAGAATATGCCTGGAAGAGTGGGTGGAAGACCAAAGATTTGATCTGAATGCGTAGGAGAGAAGATGAGGTCATAGCTTTCAAACCCCCTGCTCATGCTTCCCACATGATGCAATTAGGGCTGCACAGCTCCAACCCAGGAGTCCTCGGTGCCTTCTTGGTGTAAAATTATTGCCTGTGTAGGGAGGTAGTGGTACAAAGACACTTTCAGCTGCCCAGAGGAATCAATGTGGGAGGGCTACAGCACCTGCTGATTGCTGGCTATAAAGTTGGGTTTGAATGGGCTGCAGCCCATTCGCCTTGATGACCTCCAAACTGCCCATCTCTTGTCTCCAGGAGCTCCTAAACTAGTATTTAGCTGCTTGTACTGTTCTTATTACTACTATTGTGTTTTCCATTACTGCTCAGTCTACAGAGGTTTCAGGATTGGTGTTAATTTCAGTATATACATCCTTAAGGTATTAATTGATTACTATTGGCAACAATATGCATGTGTTTGGGTGCATATGGAAGAGGGAAACTGCAGTGGGCAGGGATAACCTTATATTTTTTTCTGATGCAGAAGCTGATATTTTGTGACAACTGCCTTGACTTTTTTTGTTTTTTCTGAGCACAATAGATTGAAGACATTTCCTAATGAGCTCTCCTGGCCTTCATGCACCTCCCATATCCAATGTGATAGGCACGGAGGAGTTAATTCTCCTTCATTCTGTTTCCAAAGCAACTCTGCCCACCTAAAATCAGAGGCAATATGCTCAGTCACAAATCCTACGTCAGTGGTGTAAAGTCTCCCTCATGGAGTACTAGGTTATATGATTATCTTTTAGCAATCTCTCAAGCTATTGAGTTGTACAGATTAGCAGTCTTTTCTCACCCTTTTTAATTAGTGACACATTTCATCATATAGTGGCATGCACACCTAGCTTTACCTGCTGGGTTTGTTTTTTTTTTTTTCAGATGACAGTTGGGTTTGGTTTTGTTTTGTTGGGGCTTTTTTTCTCTCTTATGTCATAAGGGCTACAAGGTTGGAGCGCTGCCTTATGAGGAGAGGCTGAGGAGCCTGGGGCTTTTTAGTCTGGAGAAGAGATGACTGAGAGGGGATTTAATCAATGTTTATAAATATCTGAGGGCTGGGTGTCAGGAGTGGGGGGAGAGGCTCTTCTCACTTGCACCTTGTGGTACACAAGGAGCAATGGGTGTAAGTTGCAGCACAGGAGGTTCCACCTCAAGACAAAGGGGAACTTCTTTACTGTTAAGGGTCACAGAGCACTGGAACAGTTGTTGAGTCTCTTTCTCTGGTGACTTTCAAGGCCTGTCTGGATGTGTTCCTCTGTAACCTGAGCTAGATTGTTTGGTCCTGCTCTGACAGGGGGGTAGGATTTGATGATCTCTTTGGGTGCCTTCCAACCCCTGACATCCTGTGATCCTGTGATAAGGAAATTATTTCTGGACCTGTTTTCCTGTCTTCCTTCTTCTCTTCCGTTCTGAAAAAACATTTCAAATGGTGAGGTGAACTGTAAGGAGAACCTGTAGCAAACCAGCTTCAGTGCTAGTTGCTGTGGGAACAATTTGTTTTTATTCTTTCTACCTGTGCTAAATATATGGTCACTCTTACTCTGCATGATTAAACAGGTGATTTGTCTGAACCCAACACTGACTCTGACCGTCAAAGCAATTCCAAACCTGCATGCAGCATTTGAAAAATTCCTGGAGAAGGTGGCCCTGGATTGGAGCATAGGAGATTTGTCAAATTCAATATCGAGTTTATTGCCCACTCACTCCTTACAGATTCATGAGGCTGTGCACTGCAAAAAATGCACTTGGGTTGTTACTATCTCCAAGTCCTTCTAGGTGAATACTGTTAGAGTGAGTGGCCTGCAGAGTAAGCATCATGTTTTTGCTGAGCCTCAGGACAACCACTAATAATGAGTTACATAGCAGTAGGTGAGGTGAATCAGTTGCACCCCAGTAGAGAAAGTTCAGATCCCTTGTGTTTAGCCTTTAACAGCACAAATGCTGGCTAACTGAACACAGTGCAGTGATTTCTTTTGAGTCTCAAAAGCAGGTCTTTGTATGAAGCAATAATCAGAGGGAGGTGTCAAAAGTAACACATGCACACAGGGCCTGCTGAGTGTACAGTTACTCGTGCAGACCCTTTCCAGGCAAGATGCTTTCTCCTGGGAGCATTAGCTCCCAGGGAATGATTGGACCCTGCGTTCCTCACAGCTCCTGTTGATTTTTGATAGGTTTGCACACTGTCATTAGCCCTGTCTGCTCATTAGTGTTTAGGGGATTAGCAGTTACTCAAGGAGGGGAAGAGCAGAGCTTTCCATACATTCATTCCTAATTGATTTACTAGTGAGAGGGATAATTACCTCTCCGCTACCCTGCAGAACTACAGTGGGAATTACCTGTCAAATTTCTTTGAAGACCACAATTGCTTCTCTTCAGCTGTTAAATAGAAATTATGCATTCAGCCAAATACCAGTTGCATAAACTTCATTTGCTCGACTTGTGGCGTAACCTTAGGCTCAATTGTGAGGCAAGAGGGTTGAAATGCTGGCTTTATTATTTTGTCTTTTAAAATAGTAGGGGTTTTGTTTGTGTGTTTGGCTCTAATTTCTTTTTGTCAAATCTTTTGGTGGGAATATTGTGATTTTTTTTTGGCAGCATCTGCTATATTTTACTGCTCGGTTCTCTGCCATGTTGTGGTGAGACACTGATTTCTCAATAC